>ML301619.1:0-12902 GCA_005239505.1 Nicotiana paniculata
ACGTAGGCTTTTAGCCTCATTCTCACTGTTCAAGGAGGGACGGGTTCAAAGAGGGAATTATTAGAAAAGAGGAAAGGTTTGTAATGAGGTAGCCAACAAAAAGGTTAAAGGCTCAAATGGGGTAACTAGTGATAATATCTATACAATGGGTGTCTTGAAAGGCTAAAGGGGGTTTTCAAATAACACAAAGAATGCCTAAGGTCATTTCTCCAACCAAATGTAATTATCATTAGCATTGAAATACTAACCGAAAAAGTTCTAGATGACAGAAGTAAACACAAAAAGTATTTACGCAAACTCTAACACACATGGAACATGAACTGATTGACTCATCATAGTTTTATCCCTCGAGTGAACACTCAACAACTTAAAGCTTTCATCATATTATATGTACAATTCTAAGTAAACATAAAGTCAAAGAGCGAGCCTCAAGTTCACAAAAATGATTAACCATAAAATATATATATTTTTTATATATCCAAAGAAGGGTACAATTTATTTACAAACATACATGCTTGGAACTATACAATTACACCAAACCGGTAAAAATATTTCCTACTGCTGGCATGGTTCTACTATTACACCCTTGGAAAATAACCCGACGAAGAAAAACTAAGGGGAATTCATTGCTAATCACTAAAGATGTACATGCGTACAACTATCTAATTATTTTTGTTTTTTTATATATATAAAGATCACAAAGAAAATATACAAGAGTTTTTATTTTTTATATACAAAGATCACAAAAATATATACAAGGACCCACCCCTAACTTAAAATCATGCATTTTCCCCAATGCATAAGAAGTCTAAAATGGAGTTTAGGGGCTCCCTGGGGCGCACTAAGCGCTATGGGAGTCTGAAGCCTGTTGAAGGGTGGTAGGGTCACCCTCTGACACTAAAGCTGGGGCTGATGGGATCTCATCCTGAGGAGGGATTTCCAAAGGAGGGGTCTGCAACTGCCCTGATAATGGAGTTGGGGCCTGTGAGCTGCTAGCCTCTCCCGATGATAGCTGAGTGGTCGATGGATGGGCTTGGGCGACCATATCTGCTAGCGAGTGTGCTATTTCCTTCTGTACATCTGCTTCTTCTGCAGCTGTAGTGACGGCAACCTGCTTACCTTTATCCTGAGGACCCTCATCTTTCTTTGACATTGCCTCCTCGTCTGTCTCTTCCTAAGCAGTATCCCCTTCCTCGGACTCTTTAGTGTGTCTGAAATCTGCCCCAGAAGGGATGTCAATAGGTGCAAGAGGAGCTGGAGTCTGGGAAGTCTTGACAGTCTTTGGCACGGGAGCTGTCATTAAGGTAGTGAAATCAAAATCCAGCCCCACAATGGACGTGNTTAGGGAGATCTTTAGGTAGCCAGTCAACCTTAGCATTTGTATGCTGGGCTAAGAGTCCCAGCCTTGAAAGACTTGGCAGTGCGGCAGAAGGCTGTGCAATGGTGGCCTGTGGAGTGGGATGTGGAGTGGATGTGGATGCCACCGTGGCCTGAGGAGAGGCAGGTGTCCGAGAATCTGAAATGTGTGTGTCAGGTGGAATGGGATCTGAATCTCTGTAGGAACAACAACCTCCTTTAGTACTGCGTCACTAACGTGCGTGATATCAATATCCTTCAGCGCTTTCACCGTTTTGTCATGGTTTGGAAATGGAAGGACTTCCACAGCATTATAGAGAGCTGTGATCAAGCACAAGAATGGAAGTGACGTGGCCGTCTGGTTAGCTCTAACCCCCAACTTTTGGAAGATAATCTCTCCCACATCAATCTTGATACCAGTCATAATGTATGCAATGAGAATTCTTTCTCAATGTTTATATCAGTTTCATTCCTGGACAGTATCAGGCGGGAAGTGACAAAGCTGAGCCAGAACCGACCCTCCCGTGTGAGATCTTCCTTGAAAATTTTATGGGCAGGGTCAATCCAGGCTAGGGTCCCCTTTGCTATCACCGAGGCTATCTAAGTACACTCACTGTCTTTGTTGGCCATTTTAGCCTCATACTCCGCTGTGCCCAGTCTCCAGTCGGCAAAATACAGATCATTTAAGGTGCCATTGTCACATAGCACATGCTTCCCTCGAACCAGGACTGATTCACAGAAGACTTTGTTCCAATTTTGCTCAGCTGACCTGGAGGCCCCATAGGATGCGTAAAATTCTCGCACAAGTGTTTCATTAAAATCCTTAGGGACCTCTGTGAAGAATTCCCAGTTCCTTTCCTTAATGTTCTCCAGCATGTGGGGGTAGTGCTCCTGTAACCCATACAGGCTTAGTTGTTTCTCTTCCAGGATTTTTCGTTTGTTAAGCTCTTCTTTGTATAGACTCATGGAGCCTGTGACCCCAAAACGGAGTTGCAAATCCTCCCCTTTTTTTCTTGTTGCCTCATATTGTAAGTCTACTGAGGGAAAGGTCTCCTCCTCATCAGACTGGGAGGGTTGTTCAGTAGCGGGTCGGGATGTTTCCGGTCGTGAACACTTGGCCTATTGTGAATGTTGTTCGGTGGAAGCCCTATTTTGTCCACGAACGGATGGGGAGAATTTTGCAATAGATTCCTTGGGTTCCAATTTTGCAAAGAAAATGCGTGTGAGCAACATAGCAGACATAAGGGAGAAATTTTTCAAAGAAATCAGAAAATGCGGTCGCATAACCACTACGCGGACCACAAACCCGTCTCAAATTTGTATGACTGCAGAAGAAATTTAGTTCTGCGACGGATTATGAGATTGCATACCCACTATGCGGTTCTCATATCCATCGCAAAACTACATACTTATAAAGGTCAACATACTATGCGATCGCAAAACCCACCGCAAAGATGGATTTGCGATCGCAAACATATTGCAAACAACATTCTAAATTAGGCCACAACCTGCCCAGGTTTGCGGTGGCTTTGTGGTCTGCATAATACTTATGCGATCGCAAAAGCCTCCACATTTTGTCAGTAAATCAGGTCGCCTAGTGTTTCATTTGTGGCACTTTTGCGGACCGCAAATCACTTATGAGGTACGCAAAAGGTCGTCGTCCCCACATTTTTGTTCTACCCTTAACAACGATGCTACCTAATTCAATACCCAGCAAGATCGAACTTATTAAACATGAAAGACTCCACATTACGAGCAGATGACCTCAGAGAATGAACAGAAAAAGAAAACAAACGCAATGGAAAACAACACAAAACAAAACTACAAACTAAAAATAACAGAGAAAGAAGAGAGGGGTTGAGCACATACTAGATGAAGGAAGGTCGAAGACGTGATCGTTAGGATTAAAAGCACACTTGGTCTCGATTGATTGATTCGTGTTCAAATGCCTAATTCTGGGTTAGCCGTTATTTTCTTTTTTTTGTTTTGTTTTAGTGCAAAGTATGAGTGTGAGTGTGAGTGTTGGTGTGCAAGGGTAGGGGTGTATGCGAAGGGAGTTAGGGTTTATACCTGTTGAGAATGCGGTGGTTAAGTGAGCACATAACACATTATGCGACCGCATAAGTGTTATGCGGTAGTTTCAGCTCAGGTCACTTACACCCATGATGTGATGCACTTTTGCGGTCGCATGAGTGATATGCGGACCGCAAAGTGCACACCTTCACCGCATTTTTGCACGCAAACTTTTCCCAACAAACTGTCCAGGTCTGCGATCACTATGCGGTCCGCATAGTCAATATGCGACCGCATAGTTGGTATCAAACTTCTCAGGGTGATGTTTCTTCCATTTCATTAGCATTTTCACCCTGTTTTGTGACATTTTGGACCACATGCACTCTAACACTCACTTCAATTTTCTCAATTTAATCTATCTAACAAAAATAAAAATTAAAGGACAAAAAAGATGTTACTTGACTGAGGATGATAAGGTGTGGCCACCTTATACTTGACGCCATATTTCTCTAGTATCCCCGTGAAAGCCTTGTTACAGAAATGAGATCCACCATTGCTAAGAATGGCTCTAGGAGTGCCAAAGCATGTGAATATGTTTTTCTTTAAAAATGCGGTCACACTCCTTCCCTCATTGTTCGGCAAGGCGATTGCTTCAACCCACTTGGAAACATAGTCCACTTCCACCAAGATGTATTTCACACTATACGAGCTCACAAAGGGACCCATAAAATCGATTCCTCACACGTCAAGTACCTTCCCTGCCATTCGATTGCCCTCATGATGACCCCCAACCGGCGAGTCATGGCATGCCTTAAGAATTGGCATAATCTCCTCTTCTGGAACACACCGCCTAATGATGTTATTAGCACAAATGCGGAACAAGAATGTCTCTTCCCAGTAGTATTGCCGACAACCTCTCAAAAACTTTTTCTTCTGATAAGCCTCCAATCCATCCGGAATGAGGTCGCTAACCAAGTTAGAAATATCGGCATACCAAGGAGTAGATGAAGAAGATAATGACAATATGTGCTCATCAATAAATGCACCATTGATGTCAAGATTCTCCTTCGGTCTTCCATCTTCTTCGAGCCTAGACAAATGATCCGCCACTTGATTCTCTGTGCCTTTTCGATCTTTCACCTCGAAATCACATTCTTGTAATAAGAGGACCCATCATATTAGTCTTGGCTTGGCATCCTTCTTCACCATGAGATAGCGAAGAGCAACATGATCAGTGTAGACTATCACCTTAGATCCCAACAAATAAGCTCGAAATTTTTCAAAGGCATAGACAATGGCAAGAAGCTCTTGCTCAGTCACAGTATAATTCACTTGGGAACCATTGAGCGTTTTGCTTGCATAATAGATAGGATGGAGAAATTTTTTATGCCTTTGGCCAAGCGCTGCTACAACAGCTACACCACTGGTGTTACACATGAGTTCAAATGGAAGAGACCAATCCGGTGTGACAATAATGGGTGACGTGGTGAGCTTCTCTTTCTATTCCTCAAATGCCTTAAGGCACTTTTCGTCAAACACAAACTTGGCATCTTTTTCAAGGAGTTTGCACATGGGATTTTCAATTTTCGATAAGTCCTTGATAAAGCGCCGACAGAATTCGGCATGCCCCAAAAAGCTTCAGACACCTTTTACCGAGGTTGGTAGAGGAAGTTTGGAGATGATTTCAATTTTTGCTCGGTCAACCTCTATGCCATGTTTAGAAATTTTGTGGCCCAAGACAATGCCTTCATCCACCATGAAGTGGAATTTCTCCCAATTTAGCACAAGGTTGGTTTCCTCACATCTTTTGAGAACTTTCCTAAGATTGTCAAAAAAATGCTCAAAAGAGTCACCTACCACCAAAACGTCGTCCATGAACACCTCTAGGAAATCCTCCACCATGTTCGAGAATATAGACATCATACACCTTTAGAAGGTAGCCGGAGAGTTGCATAATCCATACGGCATCCGGCTAAAAGTAAAAGTTCCATATGGGCATGTGAATGTTGTCTTTTCTTGGTCCTCAATGCTATGTTGATTTGGTTGTATCCGGAATATCCATCAAGGAAGCAATAGAATGACCTTCCTGCTAGCCGATCAAGCATTTGATCAATAAAAGGCATAGGGAAATGGTCTTTGCACGTGGCAATGTTAAGTTTCCGGTAGTCCATACACACTCTCCACCCGGTGACCGTCCTTGTTGGGATGAGATCATTCTTCTCATTGTGGATTACTGTCATGCGTCCCTTCTTTGGCAAACATTGCACCGGGCTCACCCAGAAACTATCTGCAATGGGGTAGACAACCCCGACATCCAACCACTTGATTTTCTCCTTCTTGACCACCTCTTACATCGATGGATTCAATCTTCTTTGGTGTTCAACACTCAGCTTGCTTCCTTCCTCTAATTGGATTTTATGCTCACAAATTCCGGCGTGAATCCTCGGATGTCCGCATCGTCCATCCAATTGCTTGTCGGTGTTCCCGCAAGACATTCAACAATTTACCTACCTGCACATCATCCAACAAAAAGGAAACAATTACGGGTAAAGTATCATTAGATCCAAGAAATTTATACCTCAAATGTGATGGAAGTTGCTTGAGCTCAAGTTGTGGAAGCTCAATGATGGACGGCTTTGCAGGAGGAGTGGCTCTATTCTCTAAGTCAAGAGAGAGCTTCTTTGGTGCATAAGTATAGGACCCACGTCCTTCCAAATCACTCACGGCTTCCACATACCCCTCCATGTCCTCACCATAAAAATTTACCAATATTGTCGCCAAGGCCTCACCGACGCACTCTTACTCCATCTTCATGTATCTATCATTGTCACGACCCAAAATCTATAAGGTCGTGATGGCGCCGGACACCACTGTCAGGCAAGTCAACCCTTAATTAGTTGAAACAAATTCCTATTTTAACATTTTCGAAATCGTTACATTTCATTTCATTTCACAATAGATGAATAAATCTTCATTAATTAAATGCGACAGAAAAACAATCCAGTTTAATAAAATACACCCCAACACATCCCCAGAACCCAGTGACACAAGTACATGAGCAATTTCTAAGAATTTATACAATTATACAAAGCTTGTCCAAGGTACAATTTGACAAGGACTTTAAAATAAAGTACAAATACATAGGAGGGAGACTCTGTCAGCTGCGGAACGCCTCCGGGTGATGCAACCTGTCTAAGTTTCCAAGTCAGTTACTGCTATGAAGGTACCTGTGCAACAAAATGCACAACAACTGTAGTATGAGTACGAAAACAACGTGTACTCAGTAAGTATCCCGTCTAACCTCATAGAGGTAGTAATGAGAGGTCAAATTAGACACTTGCTATAAGTCAGATAAATATAATCAAGTGAGGTGCTAAGCCTAAGTATCATAATCAATTAATTAATAATCAGAAATAAGAATTATCAATTTAATCCACATTTTACACATAAATCCCTCTTCATTTTAGCTAGCAACTCTTAATGTACTTAGGCCGATAAACATGTATAAATCATAGGAAATATGCAGCATTTATCATGCACAAACAAAATACCGAGGGTTGAACGACGCGGACCAACAATAATAAACTGTGCACCGCCAAGGGTCGAACGGCTCGAACCATAGATGCATCTATGTCCCCCGCTCGCGAATCGATCATGCGATGCTGTTATAAATAAATATAAGGTTATTCTGCTCGCGAATCATACATGCGACTCAGACACCCGTAAATACACATAATCACATAGTGAGTCCGTATTTCATCAGGATAACAGTTTCTCAAAGAAGTGATAAAATTCTCTTTAGGTGAACATGAAGATAGTATTTAAAACATTTCCGGAAATTCATTTGCCAAGTTTGATAAGGTTTCAAATATCACTGATTCATCCGAAACACAATTACGCAACGAAGGATCAATTCTCTTCTCAAATGATTAAGGAAAATAAGTTCTGATTTTTCTAAGTATTCAATTACAAACTCGATACTATCACCAGGCTAATATCATTGATAAAATCACAAGTACAACAAGTAATGCATGCTAGTGGGTCCTAGACTACCCGGACATGGCATACAGTAGCTACGCACGGACTCCCGTCACCTCGTGCGTACGTAGCCCCCGCAAGTAATAGTATTTATTCATTTAGTTCACCTACGGGGACAATTCCCCCTCACAAAGTTAGAAAGAAGACTTACCTCGCTCCGAAATTCCATAACCGGCTTCCAGGCCCTTCCGACGGCTCCAATTGACACACAACGCACCAAAACTATCCAAATAATAGTAAACCAATTAAAATATACTCTAATATTCATAAAATATTCAAATTATATAATTTCCCAACTCCACTCAATGAATTGACCAAAATGCCCTCGGGCCCACGTGCCCGGATTCTGAAATTTCTTGAAGATAAACTCTACCCATAGCTTTACTAGTCCAAATATACTATTTAATCAATTATTCATACTCAATTTGTGGCTAAAATCCAATTTACCAAATTTCTAGGTTTTCTTCAAAATTCCCAATTTCCCACAATTTTCATGTCTAATTGCATGTATAAACCTTGTATTCAACTTAAAACGTGAAGAAATAACTTACCTTGTGATCCTTGACGAAAATCCCTCCTTGAAGCTCCCCACAATCGCCCATGCCAAGATGAAAATGGGTGAAGAAATGACAAATTCCCGTTTTAAAACATTCTGCCCAGGCCGATATCCTCGCCCAAACACCCGCACCTACGGCCTCCTCAGGCCCCAGTCAAAACTCGCACTTGCGCCCCACTGTCCGCATCTGCGCCTTCGTAGGTTCGGAAATTACATCGCACCTGCACTCCCAGCCAAGCCACCAGAATCTCGCACCTGCAGCGCCAAAGCCGCTCCTGCGGCTCCGAACCTGTGGCCAAAGCCTAGCAGGTGCGGTCACACCAGATGACAACAAACTTCAGCTTTCTTCAACTTCAAATATTGATCCGTTAACCACCCAGAATCTACCCGAGGCCCCCTCTACCCCATTTAATTACACCAACCTGTTCCAAAACATATGGTGTACTTGCTCGAGGCCTCAAATCACATCAAACAACGCCGAAATCACGAATCGCACAAAAATTCAAACTTTTTGAACTTGAAATTTCAAACTTTCACTTCTGATGCTGAAACCCGTCAAATCATCTCCGATTGACACCAAATTTTGTACACAAGTTATATTCGACATTACGGACCTGCTCAAACTTCCATAATCGCATTCCGACCCCAGTATCAAAATTTCCACTTCCGTCAGATTTCTCAAAAACCTTCAAATTTCTATCTTTAGCCAATTGACTTTAAAATGACCTACAGACATCAGAATTCACTTCCGATCGCGCTCCCAACTCCAGAATCACCATACGAAGCTATTCCCAAGCTCGGAATCCTAGACATACATCAATATCACTGAAATGCGCTTCAAGCCAGACTTAAGAAATTCCTTCAAAAATGCTAACTTTCACAATATACGGCGAAACACTCCCGTGTTATCCAAAACCCAATCTGGACATACGCCCAAGTTAGAAATCATCATACGAACCTGCTGGAACCTTTAGATCCTGATTCCGAGGTTGTTTAATCTAAATTCCAATCTTAACCGATTCTTCCAACTTAAGGCTTCTAAATTGAAAATTTTCCTTCCAATTTAACTCCGACCTTCCTGAATTTCAACTCCGACCATACGCACAAGTCATAATACCTGAAATGAAGTTGTTCATGACTTCTAACCGTTGAACGACGCGCTAGAGTTCAAAACAACTGGTCGGGTCGTTACATTCTCCCTCACTTAAACAGATGTTCGTCCTCGAACGTGCCAAGAACTTCTCTTAAGTTATCTGAAATCACTGTTTACCACCTTGTGCACCTGCCCGTGCTTCCACAATCCAGTTGAGCACATAAGCTTGATCAAATCTGAAGGTATCCTCCTTTATCCATACAATAAGCTCCGAACTCAGTTCCAACACCAAAAATCCTCTGCTAGGCCTGTTTCTAATATATGAACACCGTATCAACTACTGCACGAGGCACCAGAACACAACTATGTACCTTTGCTGAATCAGTACCATGCACCGCATAATTTGTCTTTTAGCCACTATGACATTTCCTGAACCTTAACAGCCAAAATTCTACGAATCTGATGCTCCCCATGCACCTTATCATATAGATACATACATCCTGCTATAATGCTGACGATACCACCACAACAGAGGAGACTGTATAAATTTCTAACCAATTGCAGAGTTAACCAAACATTGAATTCTTCTCCTTGACTTAAGATCATCATCCCATTATTAACCAAACACTGGTAATTGTCCTTTAATACATTCCGCATAATCTTATCGCACTGATTCCTGATCCAATAATCTCGTCTCTCCCAGTATGAACTCTTCAGACAACAAATCATCTCAGACATGACCAACAGTCACACACGATGCCACATCGCGCCAATAGACCACAACTCGAACATGATGCACAAAGAAATGACTCTGGAAGGGACTACTCGACCCATACAACTAATATGAATTTCCTCAGAAAATAAGAAGGATGACATAAAAGAAATAAATATAGGGAACCATACCCATCATCACATTGTTGCGGCGTGCAACCCGATCCAAATATCATACCCGTGGCCACGTTCCACCCGGTGCCATAAAAAAATTTACATAAGGGAATACACACGGATCTGAATTTGCTCATTATAACAAATTACTGAATACTGGTCACAAGCACACTAAGTGCATAATACCATTCTGGGGAGACTGATAGGGCCATATTCTACAAAACCTCATCACTACGCGGAATCTGAACACATAGGAAATTATCAAGCCATTTCACAACTCACACAGCACAATCATAATATCCATGAATTGACGAAGACGGAACAACATCTGATATTCCAACACCCCTTCTCTGCGGAGCGCTATACTAAAATGAACACATCTGACTCGCATGAAGCCCATAATCTTGTTTAAATCCATTCATACACTTCAAGCCGATTCTGTCCGCACTAAACTAGGCTGACAGCCTTACCTGTGTCCAAGACAACCTACTTCCTTTCATAACACACAATTAAAACCATCATAGCCGGGACAACACCCCTCAACTCACAACAAAGATGAACTGAACACCTTTCTGGCATACATCCTCAAATAAGCAACATTGCACTTCCTCAAACTTGGTCTAATCTTTCAATCCATTAGGTGAATACAAGTCACACTTGTGCAATATTCCCGTGGTCATGCTACCACGACCTTCCACACAAGGTAACAAATATGCACATCTATACCACTGACCACCCTAAGGCTGTAACATAATGCAAGGACCCGTAACCAGGATACAAAGCCTCTTCCACCATATACCGATCTCAGATGACACTGAAGACAACCTCAATTTATTCCAAACATTAAAATCCCTTGATCTTGCTCCTCCGAGCTCATGACATCCTTGTTAACACCGAACCGAAATCTCGATTCTTACTTTTAAATTCCATGCTGCCTACTGCACCTGATATGCCAATATGAAATAGCGCAAGGATCACATCATAACTCCTAAAACACTAACAGGGTGAACACTTCATCATATAGAAACCTTTTTCTTACCTCAATTCATGAGAACCATAACAACACACAAGTGGATTCTCACAATCACAATACATGCGAATCCTTAAGTAGCGGTCTAAACCACCATAAATCCTCCAAGGATCCACCTACACCTGACATGCCATAGCACTTGAATGCTCCTAATGAAATCTATTACGACGGTCGACAAGCCCTACACACATCTGCACAAACCATACACATACTCAATCACACCGAAGGAACTGATCACTGCCGTACATGTGCCATTTCAACCATGGATAACGAATCTATCTTCTTTTAAATCATCTTAATTGCCTCAGAGGTAGTAGTAACTTTCTTCAACTCATAGCAAACTCAACCCTCACTCATCCTGAGTGACCTTGTTTCACGAGACCTTGCTGCCTAAATCCCGCAACCCGTCTCATACCCTCCTGGTAAACTTTCTACAACCCGGAGTATTTTTCTCTCACTCCTCCAATACTATCCTACATGCTGAAAATAACATAGAACACTCCAACCATTTTACCTTTCTCAGAAATTACGCTGTAAAAGCTCGATTCTTAATCATACTGCCGCTCGAAACCCTTAAACATTGAATTCACTAACTTTCGAATTTACTAGGACCACTGCTGAGAGTCACCCACTCTGACTGGCCCCGAATACAATCAACTCCAAGGTTCTTATAGAACATGAACATCCTCTCAACAAAGCACGTGACTGAGTCACTACCCTTACAACTTGCCTATGCCTTAAGCATAAATTCTGAATCTTTCAAGGCCTAACCTTGGTCCAACAGGGACAACTTTTGCACACATTCATTAAATCCCACGCAAAATCACCATTTTACTCATTTTCCTTAGCTGAAACAACTTGCCAATACGTCGACAATCCGCAACCCCATGAGAACACAATCCTGCAACCCAACTGCAGGTGGTGGGACTCCTCCACTTAGCCCGACGCTACTCCTTGCACCACTCTAGACCCTGCTGAGATCCTCTCTCCTTTGTTAACCAAATCTTGCTCAACCAATCCGTCCAATTCTTCTGAATTGTCCTGTTAGCATTCGCTAAATACTCAAATTCTCTAGCACCATTCACACATTCTGCCTCCTACCGAATAGCCACTAGGATTCCTCGCAGAAACTCGCCAACCACACAACCGCTAATCTACTCACAGGAGATAACCCACCTGTGGAATTCACAACCTGACACCTTCCAACAACGCTGTGCTGCACACCCTCTACAACAACAATATCCCATCCTAATCCTGTTCTCATTCACCAACCTGCCTGTCTGTCCACTCCTCATGGACATCTACTAAATGCTCTACAACATCTTCAAATTCACCACCGCATAGCATCCTTCTTCATCCCTAACCAGTCCTCTCTGTTGCGACCAACCTTCTGCCAAATAACCAACATTTTAGTTTCAGCTCGTGGACCTAATCACCGTCCATTAAATTCTCAAATCACTCCAACTTCACCTCAAGATAGGCAGTCGTCTTACCACAGAACTCATAGGCTACACTGCCACTCTCTCACTTAGTTAAACTCATTCCTTTAAGCACTACCTGACTTCCTTCATTGCATGCTTTTCAATTGCGGCCTCAATTCAATATCATCCTCTGTAGCTCTCGAACCAGCAGATCACCACGACTTCAAACTCTCTGAAGATCATCTTCCTCGAGTTGCCTTCATTAGAAATAACCATTCAATTCTGAACCGCTACACACCACGATCTCTGACATCTGCTTCTCCAACACTACTTCACAACACTCTGAACCAATGCAACCAGATAACTTTAACACCGACGAACTTAACACATGCTATTCGATCAAACAACGATACTACAACACAGGTGAATACTCCACCTCGCTTGATAACACCAAGTCCCACTACTTATCAACACAACCAGACCATTCATAATCCAAATGCCTTTCCTCTG
>ML301620.1:0-50599 GCA_005239505.1 Nicotiana paniculata
AAAATGAAAAATCGTGATTTGAGGGATCAAATGGTATCGGAATTTGATAAATTTTGTATGGTTAAACTCGTATTGGAATGGGTATTTAGATTTTTCTAAAATTTTACGGGTTCCAAGGTGCGGTCCCGGGGGTCGACTTTTGGGTCGATTTTTATATTTTTGTAAAGATTGAAACTTTATTATTCGGAATAGTTCCTTACAAGTTTTATGTGTATTTTGAAGTTGTTCTAGTTGATTTTGAGCCATCCAAAAGTCTTTTTGCCCGAGAAGTCTATTTTAGAATACCGGATTGTTCATGCTGTTGATGATATTGTTTCCATTGTTGACTCCCTTGCCGGGACAATATGGTTTCTATTATTGTTTATGCTATTGATTCCCTTGTCTGAATAATATCATTTCATTTGCTTGGGTGAGAAAGAGTGTAAAGCACGGAGGGTGATGCCGTGCCATTTCATTTACATTATCATGTGAGAAAAGAGTGTAAAGCACGAAGGGTGCTGTCGTGCCATTGTTTATATTCATTATCATGTGAGGAAAGAGTGTAAAGTACAAAGGGTGATGCCGTGCCATTGTTTATATCATTATCATGTGAGGAAAGAGTGTAAAGCACGAAGGGTGATGCCGTGCCATTGTTTATATTCATTATCATGTGAGGAAAGAGTGTAAAGCACAAAGGGTGATGTCGTGCCATTGTTTATATTCATTATCATGTGAGGAAGAGTTTAAAGCAGGAAGAGTTTAAAGCACGAAGAGTGATGCCGTGCCATATTATTGAGAGTAAAAGCACGAAGGGTGATGCCGTGCGTGATATTGTGAGTGAGTGCTAATGCACGAAGGGTGATGTCGTGCCATATTATTATGAGTTCATGGCACGAAGGGTGTTTCCGTGCAGGTGAGGACGAGGGACATGCATTCTGATATTATAACTGTTTCCCCGTGTATACATTGTGCCTTTACTTCGAGCTGTTATTGTTGTACTTACATATTTAGTGTGAATTATTATTATTGTCCTGTACTTGACTTTTATCTCAATTGTTGTTGCACTGTCCATGTCTTTTACTTGCTTAATTTGCTTAATTTATGTGTTGTATCTGTCGATTTCTATGGGAAGGACGAGAGTAAAAGCACGAAGGGTGATGCCATGCACTAGTTCTATCGGAAATTAAGTTCGAAAACATTTATTGGGAAAGTATATTTTAAAAATGCTTATCTTGAAGGAATTACATTTAAATACTTTCCTTCTGTAAAGTATGTACACGTATTCGGAGGAAGTACCTTTCAAAAGAAGTTTCCTATTTTGAAACGAATATATTTAAGGTCTTTAATATAAACTGTTGGGTGAAAGGTTATATTCAAAGGTTTTATTAAATTGTTGGAGTTGTTGGCTAAGGTTAGAGGTGGAGTTTATCGCAGTGCTGAGTTACTACTTGTTCTTACTCTATTGTGGGTTTCGGCTTTTGGTTGTGTTACCGTCCATTTTTCTATGTAATATTATGATATTCCGTCGATTTATTACTGTTTTTCCTCCCGCATTGCATTGTTATGTAGTTAATTATATTGTGTAATCTTTATACAAATGCCATATTCCATCATTTTCTATATTTATTCCTGGTTGTTTTATTAGATCAGTGGGTGTCTTGACTAGTCCTCGTCACTACTTCACCGAGGTTAGCCTTGATACTTACTGGGCACCGCTGTGGTGTGCTCATACTACACTTCTGCACATTTTTGTGCAGATTCCAGGTTTTGCATAGCCGGCCGATCGATAGTTAGCAACACGGTTGCTGTTGTGGAGACTCAAGGTAAAACCGCTCCAGCATTCGCGGGTTTCGGAGTCACCGTCTTATTTTGCTTATAAACCGTTGTACTTGTTCCAGAAAAATGGTATTTAGGAATTATAGTGTAAATTTTATAAAGTTTATGACTTATACTTACCGGGTTTTGGGAAGATGTGTAAGGTGTAGAGACTTATTTCAGAAAAACACTTAAATGATTCTTGTATTATGATTGATGTTTATTAATGATAAGCTTACCTAGTCCTTAAGACTAGGTGCCGCCACGATACCCAACGGAGGGGAAATTGGGTCGTGACAACTTGGTATCAGAGCTCTAGGTTCATAGGTGCTACGAGTCAGAAGCGAGTTTAGTAGAGTCTTGTGGATCGGTACGGAGACGTATGTACTTATCTTCGAGAGGCTACAGAACTATTAGGACAATTTCACTTCCTTCATTCCTATCGTGCGAGTTCATTGATCTTGAAGTTTGAAATTACAGTTCTATTCCCTCACTGATGGTGAGGACACGACATGCGGTTCCTGATGATATTATCCCGAGGCAGATGTCGACAAGAAGCACGTGCCGTAGTTAGGGAACCTACCAGAGCAACCGTAGAGGGCCAGTAGTCCCAGATGGAGAACCGAATTGATTCCTGGTGTACCAGCTACTCCATAGATCAGGGGAGGAGTTCAGACTCCCACCGTCTACACTCCAGAGCAGTGGGATCATGTTGGTCAGGATCCAGCTGTCATGGCAGCACAACATATGGTTTCAGTTCAGCCCGTGGTTATGGCAGCGAAATCAGAGGAAGAACAACTTAGACTTGAGAGGTACAAGAAGTACCACCGTCCTACTTTTAGTGGATTGGCGACAGATGATTCCAGGGTTTTCTGGAGGAGTGTCACTGCATTCTCCGTACTATGGGTATTGCAGAGTCGAGTGGGGTTGCTTTTGTCACGTCTAAGTTCAGAGGAAATACTTGTCAGTGATGGCAGGCATATGAGTTGGGGTAGCCCGGCCGAGTTAGCTTCACTTGCTTGGATTCAGGTTTCAGAGATGTTTTTGAGGGAGTTTTCACCTCAGTCCCTTCGACATGCATGGCGCACAGAGTTTGAGTAGCTGCGCCAGGGCGCTATGTCAGTATTAGAGTATGCCGTCAGTTTCGGTGAGTTGGCCAAGTATGCACCTCCCTTGGTTTCTTCAGTTAGGAGACGGGTCCGTAGATCCATTGAGGGGCTCAGGCATGGTATTTGGTTCAGCACAACTCGAGAGTTGGAGTCAGATGTCTCGTTCCAGCGGGTAGTAGGGATTGCTCGCCGGTTAGAGGGCATGTAGGATCGGGAGTGAGAGGACATGCGAGATCAGAAGAGAGGGGTCAGGGAGGCGAGGAGGCCTCATAGACCAGAGAGATCTACTGGTCCTTATTATGGAGGCAAGGTACGATATGGTAGACGTTTTATGGGCCAGCTAGTTCAGTTTGCATTACCAGCTTCGCATGGGGTTTCAGGTACTCATAAGTCTCAGAGTACAATATTGCCCAATTTCCACAACCACGTCGGTAGAGAGGTTGTTTTGAGTATGGAGATACCAGTCACAGGGTGAAAGGTTATTCCAGGATCCAGACAGGTGTGTCACAACAGTGGTATTCAGGTGAGTAGAGGGCGCCCAAGAGGGGGAGGCCCGACCCATTGGTGTGTTTCGTGTAGTAGGTTGGAGGCCGTTGTGCCAGATGTTATCATACATGCATGTTTTGATCTGTTGCAGAGGTGCACCATTTGTATTTCACTATAGTTCAGTTGGTCGGGACGAGTTTCCCTTATTTGTTGCTTTATTTATGAGTGAGTTTCATGCCTGGCACTCTATTTTCATGTTTGCTCAAGTTGGGAGATTCTATGAGTGGTAACCCATGTCTGTCTTGTTTTATTCATTATTAAGGGTGGTGAGAATAGCAGTGAGTCCTTGTTGTTTATCATGGTAAGCTTTATGTGATTTTTCCTAAGTATTTTATTTACGAGCTGTGATTTGATACTTTATCGAGGTGTGAGTTAAGTGAGCCTTATGATTTTTATCAACTGAGATGAGTTAGTGGGAGATTTCAATTGGTATGATATATATTTTCGGTATGTGATTTAGATTTGAGGACGAGGTCCTCGTGAGATTTTGTGATTTGATATGTTTGGATAGGGCTGAGTACCGCGATGGAAATTTTATCAGTATGGGATCCTTATGATTTGTTTATATGTTTTCATTCTTCCCTTGTTGTATCAGTTGTGGGTCAGTACTTGTAGAGAGTAGTGCCTGTCGGGATTGTTTGATAGGTCCCCTTATGTGTTTCTCTTTTCATATTCAGTCATTTTCTTTATATGCTTCTTGAGTTTCAGCTTGCGGGTTAGTTGTGGTTGGTGATTCGGGTGTCTAATAATGAGGTCTTTGTATTTATTGCATCATTATCAGTATTATGGGGCTTGGAAATAGAATTATTTCAGATGTGAGTCTAATCGCCAGTGCTAGATTGATTTCAGACCGCTATTGTGATCAGAAGTTTTATTATGGGCCTATGTGGGATGTGCTATATTGTGTGGTCATGCCTGGTGGGTGTAGTCATGAGTTGATGCAGCTGGTTGAGGCTGATGCCACCTATGGATTTAGACTCGGGTCTTTTGGAAATGAGTAGAAGGTGAGAAATTGAGGTATGGGGCTGGTCAGTGGTGATAGGAAGGCTAAATTGCAGTTGTGATGGCGTCATCAGGCTTATGTAGGTTGGGATGACGTGGGATCACCCGCGAGTGTGTGTTGGAAGTGTGCAATCAGTGATTGGATGAGTTCGAGGTGAATCTTGGCACGTTCGAGGACGAACGTTGTCTTAAGAGAGGGAGAATGTAATAATCCGACCGGTCGTTTTGAGAATTTGAGCTCCGTTCGGTGGCGTAAGGTCTTGAACAACTTCACATTGTGTATATTGACCTACGTGCATGGTTGGATTCAGTTACCGGATGATTCAGAGTCAAATTGGAATGAAAATTTCAGTTTTGGAAGCTTAAGCGATGGAAGTTGACCGGAGGTTTGACTTTTGTGTAAACGACCTCGGAATAAGTTTTGGGTGATGTCAACAACTTTGTATGGTGATTTTGTACTTAGGCGCGCGTTCGAAATTGGTTTTGGAGCTCCGTAGAGTAATTTGAGGTAATTCGGCGAAAGTTGGAAAATGGAGCCGTTTGGCCATAGTTAACTTTTTGGGTTATCGGGGTCGGAATGCGAGTCTGAGAGTTGAAGTAGCTCCGGGATGTCAATTAGGACTTGTCTGCAAAATTTGGCGGTATTCCGGGTTGAATTGATAGGTTTCGACATGAGTTTTGATATTTGAAGATTTGAAAATTCATAAGCTCGATTCATGGTGTGATTCGTCATTTCATCATTTTTTGATGTGATTCAAAACCTCGAGCGAGTCCGTGTTAGGTATATGACTTGTTTGTGTGATTAGATGGGGTCTCGGGGGCCTCGGGTGTGTTTCGGATGGGCTTCGGGTCAATTTTCTTCTATTCTCCACTGTTGATTCTGTCTTCTGGTTTTCCTCTATGCGATCGCACAGTCATAAACACGATCGCATAGTGTTGCCCTGACCCACCCAGTCCTTTCCTTCACTGCGTTCGCATCTACACAATCACGTTCGCACAGTAGAAAATAGGGCTGAGGGCAGATGGCTTTTCCTTCTTTGTGTTCGCGTAGGAGCCTCCGTGTTCCCGTAGCTTTCCTGTTCTTCTTCTCCGCGTCCGCATTTCCACTGTCCCGTTCGCGATGCACGACTGGGCAGTAGCCATTTTATTCCTTATATGCAATCGCATCTGTTCTTCCGCGATCACATAACACCATTTTTGGTCAGTAAATATTTTTCTCTACGCGATCGCATCTACACTCACGCGATCGCGATGCTTAAAAGTCTGGGCAGACAAAATATAATTCAAAATCGAGGGTTTTATTATTTTTATCACATTTTGACTTCTAGAGCTCGGTTCTTGGCGATTTTTGATAGATTTTTGACGAAATTCAATTGGGTAAGTGTTCCTTAACTAGAATTAAATATATTCCATGATTTTATATTTATTTTCATCATTTAATTTGTGTTTTGAGTTGAGAAAATGTTGGTTTTGAAAGAAAATTTCTAAAATGAAAAATCGTGATTTGAGGGATCAAATGGTATCGGAATTTGATAAGTTATGCTATATTTTTTTCTTCATAAACTGCCTACTTAGCTAAAAATTTGTATTACCTCGCCCTGTAATTCTTCAGCAGTAATTAGAGTATTATATGTTGGTGTCAAACATGCCCGTGGGTCGTATATTGTGATTGATATGATCTTTCATTAAGCACTACTTAGGCCTAACTTGATAATTATACATGTTGATGGTATTTTCTGGGCATTTCCTATTGCAGAGAATTGATTCAAGTTGGGATTTATTTCGTGAAGCTAATTAATTAAGAAAGATTGGTTATAACTGTTTCCCTTGCCGGGATGATATTGTTTCCATTGTTGACTCCCTTGCCAGGACAGTGTGGTTTCTATTATTGTTCATGCTGTCGATGATATTGTTTCCATTGTTGACTCCCTTGCCGGGACAATATGGTTTCTATTATTGTTCATGCTGTTGATGATATTGTTTCCATTGTTGACTCCCTTGTCGGGACAATATGGTTTCTATTATTGTTTATGCTATTGATTCCCTTGTCTGAAATCTATCATTTTATTTGCTTGGGTGAGAAAGAGTGTAAAGCACGAAGTGTGATGCCGTGTCATTTCATTTACATTATCATGTGAGGAAAGAGTGTAAAGCACGAAGGGTGATGCAGTGCCATTGTTTATATTCATTATCGTGGGGAAGAGTGTAAAGCACGTGATGCCGTGCCATATTATTGAGAGTAAAATCACGAAGGGTGATACCGTGCGTGATATTGTGAGGGAGTGCTAATGCACGAAGGGTGATGCCGTGCCATATTATTGTGAGTTCATGGCACGAAGGGTGTTTCCGTGCAGGTGAGGACGAGGGACATACATTCTGATGTGATATCTGTTTCCCTGTGTATAAATAATGCCTTTACTTCGAGCTGTTATTGTTGTACTTACATATTTGGTGTGACTTATTATTATTGTCTTGTACTTGACTTTTATCTCAATTGTTGTTGCACTGCACATGTCTTTTACTTGCTTAATTTGCTTAATTTACGTGCCGTATCTGTCGATTTCTATGGGAAGGACGAGAGTAAAATCACGAAGGGTGATGCCGTGCACTTGTTCTATCAGAAATTAAGTTCGAAATACATTTATTGGGAAAGTATATTTTAAAAATGCTTATCTTGAAGAAATTACATTTAAAGACTTTCTTTCTGTAAAGTATGTATACGTATTCGGAGGAAGTACCTTTCAAAAGAAGTTTCCTATTTTGAAATGAATATATTTAAGGTCTTTAATATAAACTGTTGCGTGAAAGGTTATATTCGAAGGTTTGATTAAATTCTTGGAGTTGTTGGCTAAGGTCAGAGGTGGAGATTATCGCAGTGCTGAGTTACTACTAGTTCTTACATTTTTGTGGGTTTCGGTTCCATTTTTCTGTGTAATATTATGATATTCCGTCGATTTATTACTGTTTTTCCTCCCGCATTGCATTGTTATGTAGTTAATTATATTGTGTAATCTTTATACAAATGCCATATTCCGTCATTTTCTATAATTATTCCTGGTTGTTTTATTAGACCAGTGGGTGTCTTGACTAGTCCTCGTCACTACTTCAACCGAGGTTAGCCTTGATACTTACTGGGCACCGCTGTGGTGTGCTCATACTACACTTCTGCATATTTTTGTGCAAATTCCAGGTTTTGCATACCCGGCCAATTGATACTTAGCAACGTGGTTGATTTTGTGGAGACTCAAGGTAAAACCACTCCAGCGTTCGCGGGTTTCAAAGTCACCGTCTTATTTTGCTTATACAATGTTGTACTTGTTCCAGAACAATGGTATTTAGGAATTATAGTGTAAATTCTATAAAGATTATGGCTTGTACTTACCGGGTTTTGGGAATATGTGTCAGGTGTAGAGACTTATTTTAGAAAAATACTTCAATGATTCTTGTATTATGAGTGATGTTTATTAATGATAGGCTTACCCAGTCTTAATAAAACTAGGTACCGTCATGATACCCAAAGGAGGGGAAATTGGGTCGTGACAAGTTGGTATCAGAGCTCTAGGTTCATAGGTACTACGAGTCATAAGCGAGTTTAGTAGAGTCTTGCAGATCAGTATGGAGACGTCTGTACTTATCTTCGAGAAGCAACATAACTATTAGGACAATTTCACTTCCTTCATTCCTATCCTGCGAGTTCATTGATCTTGAAGTTTGAAATTATCGTTCCAGTCCCTCACTGATAGTGAGTACACGACATGCGGTTCCTGATGATATTACCCCGAGGCAGATGTCGCTAGGGCCAGAGGTAGAGGTCGACAAGAAGCACGTGCCGTAGTTAGGGCACCTACCAGAGCAGTCGTAGAGGAGCCGCCAGTAGTCCCAGATGGAGAAACAAATTGATTCCAGATGTACCAGCTACTCCACAGATCAAAGGAGGAATTCAGACTCCCACCGTCTACACTCCAGATTAGCGAGATCATGTTGGTCAAGGATCCAACTGTCATGGCAGCACATCATGTGGTTTCAGTTCAGCCCGTGGTTAGGGCAACAACATCGGAGGAAGAACAACTTAGACTTGAGAGGTACAAGAAGTACCACCCTTCTACTTTCAGTGGATTGGCGACGGATGATGCCAGGGTTTTCTTGAGGAGTGTCACTATATTCTCCGTATTATGGGTATTCCGGAGTTGAGTGGGGTTACTTTTATCACGTCTCAGTTCAGAGGAACGAATTGTCAGTGATGGCGGGCATATGAGTTGGGGTAGCCCGGCCGTGTTAGCTTCACTTGCATGGATTCAGGTTTCAGAGATGTTTTTGAGGGAGTTTGCACCTCAGTCCCTCCGAGATGCATGGCACGCAGAGTTTGAGTAGATGCGCCAGGGTATGTCAGTATTAGAGTATGCCGTCAGTTGATATTAGGAGAGAGGGGTCAGGGAGACGAGGAGTCCTCATAGACCAGAGAGATCTACTGGTCCTTATTATGGAGGTAGGGTATGACACGGTAGAGGTTTTGTGGTCCAGCTAGTTCAGTTTGCATTACCAGCTTCGCATGGGGTTTCAGGTACTCATGAGTCTCAGAGTACACATATTTCACAGTTTCCACAGCCACGTCGGCAGAGAGGTTGTTTTGAGTACTGAGATACCAGTCACAGGGTGAGAGGTTATTCCAGGATACTTGCGCTTGGTGTGGCTGGAGACTTCAAGGTGTATCTGCTAGACGTTCGCAGTCTCTGAAGTCACTTTCTGTTGTATTTATTTCTATTGTTTCATTTATTTCCGGAACAATGATGTATTTATTATATATAACTACTCCTAGAAAGGCTTATGACTTGTACTACCGATTTTGGGAATTGTAAGTTTATAGAGAATTCAATTTCTAAAGTTGTTGGACGCTATTTAATTATTGTTATTCATTATATGTTAGGCTTAGGGACTAGGTGCCATCACGATACCCAACATAGGGGAATTTGGGTCGTGACATATTGTAGCAATAATAACCTTTTAGCCATGACAAATTATGTCAAATAAAATATTGAATATCTTTGCTTCAAGTTATAAAAGCATGCAAATAGAGGGGTCAATAGCTACGATGGAATATCATGGGAAAATAATATAGTCACGAATTTATATAGCTACAATAAGTATTGTAGCTAATTCTAATTTTTTGCTATGCATTTAATATCACTGTAGCTATTGTAATATTCTAGCCACAATATATTTGTTTTGTAAATAATTTTATAGCTAAAAGAATAGTCTTGCTTCAATTTTCAAAACTTGTAGCAATTGTTGGGACATAATAGCTACGTTTATTTGTCATAGTAGCTACATGTATTACATCATTCGTGTTGGAACCGTGATGTGCTAAAATTATATATAAAATGGAATCTACATAGTCCAAAGATGCTGAAAAAAATTCATACGTAATTACAAAGGTGTCTTACTGTGAGAGTAAACAACGCCACCATTGAAGAATTAACATCAACATATATAGCTGTTTATGTGTGCTATACATATTTTACTCTTAAACGAGTAATCTTTTAGTTGTGTTTCTACCAACCACTACTCTAAAATCTGGAAAGTAGAAATGTCCGCTCTTAATTAAAATTGCTGATATTGGAATTCAGACACTGATTGAAACTACACCAGAAAAGGAACTAGAGTTAATAGAAGCAATCCTATCACAATCTCATAACATTCATCCCATATGTTGCCTTATGAATCCCTTTATAAGGCAGAACATGAATTGGAAATTTGCACCAAATTTATGTTGTCCATGCCTGGATTTTCATTAAATAAAGAAGCATAAAATTAACATATTTTAATTGGGAGGACAAGCAACAAAGTTCAGGCCATTAACGGCATTGCCATGAGCAAGGGCTAAAGCTCAAGTTTTGAAATTCTCAGCTGATCAAATAAGAAAAAGTTTTAACATATATATATATATATAGATTAAAGGAATAAAGTTACCATCCAGATAACAAAAAAGAGTTTAAAATCGAATAAAAGTTTACTTACATATATAATGAAGTAACCCTGTGTCACGATCCAAAATTCACTAGTCGTGATGGCACCTAACCTAACCCACTAGGTAAGACAACTAATAACTATCCAATTCAACTAATATTAATAAGACAATTAAACAAAAGGAATTATCTAAATCTTATTCATTTCTCAAGGAATGATAGTACAAATCATGAGTTTCTAAGAATAGAGTTTACAAAGCAAAAATGAATAAATACATAGTCTGTTTAAAAAGTACATAAACAACAGAATTTAATCTAAGGCTACCCCGAACAACGGAGGCAGCTGCAACAGGGACGCAAGTATATCTTCAAATCCAGCAACCATCAAACACAACAACAATTGCATCCAACATTTGCACGCAATGTGCAGAAGTGTAGTATCAGTATAACCGACCCCATGTACTGAGTAAGTAACAAACCTAACTTTAGGTTGAAATTAGCGACGAGCTATCACAAGGTCGGGTCCAATATCGGTATTTTACAACAATCTATAATAGCATAATACAAGTAATAAAGGGGTATCTCAGAAGAAAAAGGGCTCAACCAATTCACAGTTTCAGAAAATAGGTATGCTTTTCAAATATTTTTGTGGAACTCAGTTCTTTTTGCCGGAAATGCCAAAATATACAAGTAAGTTTGAAAACTGTGATTTTTTCTAAAATCCTTTCAACAATAAGTAAGAAGTTTCATTTTCTTTCCAAATATCAAGTATATAATACCTCTCTAAGCCCACATATCAATGTATCTAATCAGTCATATACTACATAGCATGAGGAAAAATGCATCTCTATGCATGTATATCATGTGTGCATGCAAATGCCAGTATATCATGTATGCATGAAAATATCATGTATCCCCATCCACACACGTTTATAGTCGACTGCGCTCACTGGTAGTGTTCAGACTCCGGAGGGGCTCCTACAGCCCAAGCGCTAATCCGCACGGACAACTCACGTGCCATAATATCAATATCTGGATTCGCACAGACAACTCACGTGTTGCACGGACAACTCACGTGCTATAATATCAATACTTGGATCCGCATGGACAACTCACGTGCTGCACGAACAATTCACATGCTATGATATCAATATCCTCACAACCAGGCCCCAGACCTTACTCAGTTATCAATCTCTCCAGTCTCACTCATGGGCTCACAGTGTCATGAAACTAGCCCGACAACAAGAATATGATGTATCAATAAATAACAACTGAGATTGAGATATGATATGAATGTATGAACATGACTGAGTACAAAATATCAATGAAGTATGTGAAATGACAACAAGAAACGACCACTATGGGTCTCGACAGTATCGACATAAAGTCTAAACATAACATCTAGCATGATTACATCTCAATTACTTTATCACATGGTGACAACACATACATCGACAATATAGGGCCACTATGCTAGGCCATGGGAACCACAGAGTCCTATTTCACAGGGTGCACACCCACGCGCCCGTCATCAAGCATGTGTTACACCTCAATACCAATCATATAATACGAAATGCAGGGTTTCATACCCTCAACACTAAGTTTATAAGAGTTACTTGCCTCAAACGAGCCAATACCGATGCCGAGCAGGCCAAACGATGCTCCAAAGATGCCATCCCGTGCGTTCCGACCTCCGAACGGATCGAAACTAACCAAAAATAACTAAAATACATCAAACCATGCTAAAGGAACCAATCCCAATTGAAAAAGGTCGAATCGTTAATCAAAAGCCCAAAATCGACCAAATTGCCCAACCCGAGCATGTACCTCAGAACCCGACAAAACTCACAAAATCCGACAACTCATTGAATTATGAGTTTAACCATACTAATTTCACTCAAATTCGGCTCCGAATCGATGTTCAAAACTTAAAAGTTCACTTTATGAAACTTTAGGCAAACCCCCCCAAATTCCACTTTGAAATCATCAATCAAATCTCAAAAACGAAGATGGATTCATGAAATATAACCAAAACCAAGTAGATAACACTTACCCAATCCATATGGTGAAAATCACCTCCAAAATCGCCCAAATCCGAGCTCCTCAACTCAAAATATGACCAAATTAATAAACCCTTATTTTATATATTTTTCTGTCAGCTATTCTGCCTCGTTTCTCATACCAAATGATCCCGAAACTCGCCTTTAATGCCTCCAATGGATTCCTTGTGAAATTTTAGTCAAGTTAGGCTTTTGAATCACTCCATTTGACCTTATAATGAAGGAGATATATTGGTTTCAATATTTGAAAATAGTGCAGATTTTTAAATATAAATTTAGTGACAATTTCGTAATTAATCTGAAAAATCTAGCAACCCAATATTTTAGTAAAATGACCATAAATTTCTCATACGATGTCCAAATTTGACGATGTTTTTTGATATGGATCCGTAATTACGATACGGATCTAATGCCTCAATCAAAATAGAAGTCAGAGCTCATTTGCTTAATGTGGTACCATTTATGCTTGAAAAGATGACGCCGAAACATTAGAAAAACGAGCGCATCGCAGCCCAAACCTATCTGAAACTCACCCGTGCCCCTTGGAACCCCGTACGAACATAATAATAAGTCACATAGCATAATACAGACCAACAGAAGGTCTCAAATCATGCATAACAACATTGAAACGACAAAACACGCCTTAAATCAAACTAAATGAACTTTCGAACTTTCGACTTCCAAAAACTCGCGCCGAAACATATCAAATAAACTCGGAATGAACTTAAATTTTGTATACACGTCCTAATACGTCATACGGAGCTACTCCTGTCCCCAAACTACCGAGAGAAATACAAATGCTCAAAACGATCGGTCGGGTCGTTACACCCTGCATGCTGGAGAAAGAAACAACACAAAAATCAACCAATATTCAAAAAAAGTTATTTTTTTTCTTTTGAATTTTTTTATTTGAAGAGTCAATTTGTATAAATCGACATCAAACAAATAACAAAAATTTGTCTATACAATTGCTATCATTAATTTCAATTTAGTACCGTCGAGGAATTGAAGGGTATAAGCTGAAACCTATTCAATTAGCTGCAGTCACGCCAACATTGCAAGGGTATAATTTTTTTTATTGAAAAGTATTAGTTTTGAATAATTATATTATGTGAATTTTTTTTTCTTGAATTCAACAAGAAGGATATTGCTTTCTAATTGATAGTTTCTATAGTGATTTTCAAGCGTAACAAAAAGTATATTTTAACTAAAATAAGTATGACGCGATTTTTTTAAAATGTAAATAAATTATTTCAAAATGGGATTATTTTTTATAATATAATGTAATTTTAAAAATAAAAAGATAAGATAATTTTGAATTTTATTAGAGAGTTTTTAAACTTATTATAATAGAAGTCATATCATGGATAAAATCAAGAAATCAAAATCTTATGGAATATTTACATAAATACCAGTCAGATTTATTGTTTACTTTTTATAGCTAATATACATAGATGATTGTAACGACCCAGCCGGTCGTTCCGTGTGATTAGCCCCATTTTCCCTGTTTCTACTTTACCATATGTTACTTAGCCTATTTATGCTGTATTGGGTCGATTGGTTTGGGTTCGGAGTGGTCGTGGTGAGAACAGAGACACTTAGTCTCTTTGTAACGACCCGATCGATTATTTTGAGATCTAGCGTGTCGTTCAACAATTTGAGGCCGTGAGCAGCTTCGTTTCAGGTATTATGACCCATGGGTGTGGTCGGAATTGAATTTCGGAAAGTTTAGAGTTGACTTGGAAAGAAAATTCTTAATTCGGAAGCCTTAAGTTGGAAGAATCAACTAAGATTAGAATTTTGAGTAAACGACCTCTGAATCAGGATTTGAAGGTTCCTGCAGGTTCGTATGATGATTTCGGCCTTGGGCGTATGTTCGGATCGGGTTTTGGATAACCCGGCAGCGTTTCAGCATATATTATGGAAGATAGCATTTTAGAAGAATTTCATAAATTTGGGTTGTAAGGAATTTCGGTGTGATTGATGTCCTTAGGATTCCGAGCCTGGGAATAGCTCCGTATGGTGATTCTGGAGTTGGGAGCGCGATCGGAAGTGAATTTGGTTGTCTGTAGGTCATTTGGCTAAAGATAGAAATTTGAAGGATTTTGAGAAATCCGACCGGAAGTGGAAATTTTGATATTGAGGTCAGAATGCAATTCCGGAAGTTGGATCAATTCTGTAATGTCGAATATGACTTGTGTATAAAATTTGAGGTCAATCGGACGTGGTTTGATAGGTTTCAGCATCGGATGTGGAAGTTTTGGATTTCAAGTTCATAAAGTTGGGATTGGGTGTGATTCGTGGTTTCGATGTTGTTTGATGTGATTTGCGGCCTCGAGCAAGTCCATATTATGTTTTGGAATAGGTTGGTATAATTGGACGGGGTCTCGGGGGTCTCGGGTGGATTCCGGGTGGTTAACAGATCAATATTTGAAGTTAGAAGAGGAGCTGGAATTGCTGTCATCTGATGTGACCGCACCTGCGAGGATTTGGCCGTAGGTGCGATTTTGGGCTGGAGCTAAGGAAGCCGTAGGTGCGGGATATTGGTCGCACCTACGGGAGCGCAGTTGCGGAGGTAGGATCGTAGGTGGGGAAATGAGACTGGGCAGAATGTTTTAAAACCGAGATTTTTGGTCATTTCCTTCCATTTTCTTTTGGTTTGGACGATCTTAGGAGGCTTCAAAGAGAGGATTTCTTCATGCAATGGTAGGTAAGTAATTCCTTCATGTTTCTAAGTTAAATACAAGGTTATTACATGGGATTATACATGAGGACTTGTAGGAAAATTGGGAAAAATCTTAAAGAAACCTAGAATTTGTAATTTGAGTTTTAACCACTAAATTGAGAATGGAATTTAGAGTAAAATGTATATTTGAGTTAATAAGGCTATGGGTAGAATATATCTTCGAAAAATTTCGGATTCCGGGCACGTGGGCCCGAGAGCATTTCGGTCAATTCACCGAGCGGAGTTAGGGAAGTATATAATTTGAATTTTTTGCGAGTATTAGGATGAATTTTCATTGCTTGCCCGTTATGTGGTAGTTTTGGGGCGTTGTGCATCCATAGGAGTCGTCGGAAGGGCTTGGAATCCGGTTATGGGACTTCGGAGTGAGGTAAGTCTCCTTTCTAACTTTGTGAGGGGGAATTGTCCCCCTAGGTGAACTAATTTAGTATGTGCTATTATCTTCGGGGGCTACGTACGCACGAGGTGACGGGAGTCCGTGCGTAGCTACAATTATGCCATGTCCGGGTAGTCTAGGACCCACTAGCATGCCTTATGTGTTGTACCCGTGATCCTGCCTGTATTATTTGACTGCTAATATGATCGAAACCGTAATTTAATATCTAAAGAAGACTAGAGTTCATTTTCTTAATCAGCTGGAAAGAGAATAGTTTCCTCAGTGGATAATTGTATACTTGATAAGGTGATATTATTGAATATTATTAGACTTGGCAAATGAATTTCGAGAAAGGATTTAAACACTATTTTTTTAGTTTTTAAAAGAGAAATTTGTCATTTACTTGAGTATTTGTTTTCCTGACGTATTCGGGGTGGACTGTTGATTGTGCATGAGTGCATGTGACCGCTTCGCAATTTACATTCCGCGAGCGGAGTGTTATTTTCCCCACTCTCATGGGAGCGGGCCGTATGCCACGAAGGATTTAAAATACACTTATGGTTTGGGCCGTTCGACCCTCGGTAGTGCATAGACATGATTATTTTATTGAAAGGTGCACTTATGGTACGGGCCGTTCGACCCTCGACAGTGCACAGAGATGATTATTATGATGGCTCAGGCCGGTTGTCCTTATCCCGTATGCGCATGCTAAGTTGTTAAATGTTTCTTTCATGGATTTTGAAGTGATAAGATTTTTGGGGAAAAACAAAGAGGAAATTGTTTATTTAAGATTTTGGGGGAAGATGAGAAAGTGGTAACTGTTTGTTTACTTCCAGTATTTACTTGGATTTCATTGTCTTATATATTTGCTGCTTTACTACCTTTACATGCCTACCGCATTCACCATATGCTGTTAATTAATTTGCTGGACCTTAGTGAATGTCTAATTCGACCTCTCGTCACTACCTCTATGAGGTTAGGCAGGCGACTTACTGAGTACACGTTATTTTTGTACTCATGCTACACTTGCTCTGCATTTTTATTGCACAGGTAGTTTCATAGTGACATGGCTGGTTTGGAGACTTAGGCGAGCTGCACCACCCGGAGGCGATCCGTAGCTGATAGAGTCTCCCTCGTGCTGTATTTATTTTCATTTTAAATTCTTTGTCCAATTTGTATTTTGGACAAGCTTTGTGATAATTGTATAAATTCTTAGAAATTGCTCATGTACTCGTGACACCGGGTTCTGGGCTGTGTTTCGGATATAATTGCTAAACTGGAATATTTAAACCATTGCATTTACTTGGCTAATTTTATTTAGTTATTATATAATAAAGTGAAAGGAAATGATTTTTCATAAATGTTAAAACAAGAATTTATTTCGACTAATTAATGATTGGCTTGCCTGATAATGGTGTCCGATGCCATCACGACCATAGGGATTTTGGGTCCTGACAATATGGTATCAGAGCCCTAAGTTCCCTTAGGTCTCACGAGTCATGAGCAATTCTAGTAGAGTCTTGCGGATCGGTACATAGACGTCTGTACTTATCTTCGAGAGGCTACATGGCTATTAGGAGTACTTCCGTTCTTGATTCCTCATCGTGCGATTCGATTCCTTTAAGTCTTATGCCTAAGTTTATTCCTACTCAATCTTACGCTCCGCGAAGCGCTTGCCATGGATCGGGAATTTGAGGAATTGATATGGTGCGAGATGTTTTCCATGTGTAATTGATTGAGGCTATTGTCGTTGCCCTGCAGAAGAATAATATGTTGTTTCAGCTCAGTAGCTGTGCTTCTGGGAGCCTTAAGGCTATGCTCAGGTAGTGATGATGCTTGCGATTGGTTATCGCGCGATGTCGATACGATGATGGAATGCTTGCCCGAATGTTAGGGGTGATGAATGGTTGGAAGGGAGGTCTTCTCAGAGTGTGATTTCGAGATTTCAGTATTTAGATTCCGGCGGAAGGAAGGCAATTGGTCTATAGTTGGCCAGGTTTTGGATTGATAAAGTAGTAAGACTTGGTGTTTCAAGTAAGGTAGAGTATTCACCTGTGACGTGTTATCGTCATCTTTGATCGAATGAAATGTGTTGAGTTCGTTAGTGCTATGGTTTCTTCGGGTGCATGGGGCCAGAGTATGGTGAAGGAGTATTGAAGAATGCGGTTGGCAGAGAATGATAATGAATTGAGGCTAGACGGTGGTCCCATTTCTAGGAGGTCGGGTGTAAGAAACGGAAGTCAAGAAGTTACAAAGTGGGGGAGCGCAACATAGCTTGGAATTTGAAGATATTGACGCGCATTTAATGGATGTCCATGAGGAGCAGACGGACTAGTAAAGTTGGTAAATGAAGCAGGGCGTAGGATGAGGTATTGATGTCGCCGAGAGCGTGAATTTTAGCATAATTGGAAGGTGTCCGTGGGTGATGTCCATAGGTGGGTTATCTCCAGTGAATAGGTTACTGGTTGCATGGTTGGCAAGTTCCGAGAGGGATTTTAGTGGCTATTTGATAGGAGGCAGAATGTGTGAATGATGCTAGAGAATTTGAGTATTTAGGGAGTGCTAGCAAGATAATTTGGAGAATTGGACGGATTGGTTAAGGAAGATTATGTTATCAAAGGAGAAAGGATCTCGGCATGGTCTAGAGTGGTGCAAAGAGTAGCTTCGGGCTAAGTGAGGGAGTCCCACCGTCTACAGTTGGGTTGCAAGATTGTGTTATCATAGGGTTGCAGATTGTCGGCGTGTTGGTGAGTTATTACAGCAAAGGGAAAGGACTAAAATGGTGATTGTGCGTGGGATTTGATGAATGTGTGCAAAAGTTGGCCCTGTCAGACCGGGGTTAGGCTTTAGAAGATTCAGAATTGATGCTTAAGGCATAGACGAGTTGTAAGGATGGTGACTCGGTCACGGGTCTCATTGAAAAGAGTGTTCATGTGCTAGGAGAGCCTTGGAGTTGATTGAATTCGGGACCAGTTAGAGTGGGTGACTCTCAATAGCGGTCCTGGTGAATTCAAAAGTTAAGAATGAAGCGTTTAAGGGCTTCAGGAAGCAGTATGATCGAGAATCAAGCTTTTGCAGAGTAATTTCTGAGAAAAAGGAAGATGGTTGGAGTGTTCTATGATATGTTTCAGCGTGCATGATAGTATTGGAGGGGTGAGAGAAATAAACTCCGGGTTGTAGAAAGACTATCAAGAGGGTACGAGACGGGTTGCGGGATTTAGGCAGCATGGTCTCGTGAATCAAGGTCACTCGGGATGAGTGAGGGTTGAGTTTGCTATGAGTTGAAGGAAGTTGCTATTATTCCTGGGGTAATTGAAGATGATCAAAAGAAGATAGATTGATTAGCCATGGTTGAAATGGCACATGTACGGCAGCAATCAGTTCCTTCGATGTGATTAAGTTATGCATGTGGTTTGTACCGGTGTGTGCGGGGCTTGTCGGCCGTCGTAATGGATTCCATGTGGAAGCATTCAAGTATTATGGCCTGGCAGGTGTAGGCGGATATCGGAGGGGTTATGGTGGTATAGACTACTACTTAAGGATTTGCATGTTGGGTGATTGTGAGAATTCACTCGAGTGTCGTGATGGTTATCTTGAATTGAGTTAAGTAAAAGGGGTTCTATGTGATAAAGTGCTCACCCTATTAGTGGTTCAGAAGTTGTGATGGAATTCTCGCGCTATCTCGTATTGGCGCGTTAGGTGCGGTGAGCAGTATGTAACTGGAATCAAGAATCGAGATTGCGGTTCGGTGTTAACAAGGATGTCATGATCTCAGATGAGCAAGAGAAAGTGATTTGAAAGTTCAGAGTAAGCTGGTGTTATCGTCAGCGTCACCTGAGATCGATATTCGGTGAAAGAGGCTTTGTACCCTGGTCATGGGTTCTTGATTTGCTTTGCAACATTAGTGTGGTCGGTGATGCGGATGTGAAGACTTGTGACCTGGTGTGGAAGGTCGTGGGAGTGTAACCACGAGGAGATTGTATAAGTGTGACATGTAGTCACTTAATGGATTGAAGATTTGGCCTGAGTTTAAAGAAGTGCAATGTTGCGTGTTTGAGAATTTATGCTTGGAAGGCGTTAAGTTCATTTGGTTGTGGATTGTGGGGTGTTTGTCCCGGCTATGATGGTTGTTCTCGCGTATTATGAGAGAAAGTGGGTTAATTTGGACCCAGGTAAATCTATTAGCTTAGTTTGGTGCGAGCAGGGTAGACTCGATGCTTGTGGATGGATTTAAATATGATTATGGGCTTCATGTGAGGCAAATATGTTCATTTCAGTATAGCCCTCCTCAAGGAGGGGTGTTGGGATATCAGGTGTTGTTCCGTCTTCGTCAGATTCATGTGACAATACGATTGTGCCGTGTAAGTTGTAATTTCTTATGTGTTGAGGTCTCCGCATAGTGATGATGTTATGTGAGCAGGACATCTCTTGAGATCCAGAGTATATGTATGTATCGCACCTCAGTTGTGCTTGAGTTTTGTAAGCATATGGCTTTATCAGTCTCCCCAGGATGGTATTATGCACTTAGCGTGCTTATGATTGATATTCAGTAATTCGTAATAGTGAGCAATTCAGCTCTGTGTATATTTCCTTATATGAATTTTATGATGGGATCGGGTGGCACGCCGCCACAGGTATGTTATTGGGATCGGGTTGCACGCCGCAACAATGTGATGATGAGTAAGGTTCCTATATTTATTCTTTCTTATGTTCTGCTTCCTATTTTCTAAGAAAAGTTCATATTAGTTGGATGAGTTGAATAGTCCCTTCCTGAGTCGTTTCTTATTATCATGTTTGAGTTATGGCCTATTGACGCGATGTGGTATCATGTGAGGTTGTTGGTAATGTTTGGGGTGATTTGTTGTCTGAGCGGTTCATACTAGGTGAGACGAGATTTTCGGATCAGGGATCAGTGCGATAAGGTTATGCGAAGTGTATATTAAAGAACAATTATCATTATTCAGGTTTATAACGATGTGATGGTTCTAGTCAAGATGAGATATTCAATGATTTGTTAAATCTGCAGTTGGGTATGAATTTCTGCACATCTCCTCCGTTGTGGTGGTATCATCAGCATTATAGCAGGATGTATGTATATATATATCATGAGGTGCATTGAGAGCATCAGATTCGTGGAATTTTGGCTATTTAGTTTCAGGGAGTGTCGTTGTGGTCAGATGATGAGTTATGCGGTGCATGGTGCTGATTCAGCAAAGACATGTAGTCATGTTCTGGTATTCGTGTGGTAGTTGATACGGTGTTTATCTATTGGAACTAGGCCTGGCAGAGAATTTCAAGTGTTGGAACTAGGTTTTGAGCTTATTATATGGATAAAAGAAGAAATCTTCAGATTTGATCAAGCTAATGTGCTCAACTGGGTTGTGGTAGCACAGGCAGGTGCACGAGGTGTTAAACAATGATTTCAGATAACTCCAGAGCAGTTCATAGCACGTTCGAGGACGAACGTCTGTTTAAGTGGGGGGGAGAATGTAACGACCCAATCGGTCGTTTTGAGCTCTAGCGCACCGTTCAGCGGTTTGAGGTCGTGACCATCTTCGTTTCAGGTATTATGACCCGGGGGTGTGGTCGGAATTGAACTTCGGGAAGTTTAGAGTTGACTTGGAAAGGAAATTCTCAATTTGGAATCAACTAAGATTGGAATTTGAGTAAACGACCTCCGAATCAGGATTGGAAGGTTCCTGAAGGTTCGTATGATTATTTCGGACTTGGGCGTATATCCGGATCGGGTTTTGGATAATCCGGGAGCGTTTCGGCATATATTATGGAAGATAGCATTTTAGAAGAATTTCATAAATTTGGGTTGTAAGGCATTTCGGTGTGATTGATGTCCATTTAGGATTCCGAGCCTGGGAATAGCTCCGTATGGTGATTCTGAGTTGGGAGCCGATCGAAAGTGAATTTGGATGTGCGTAGGTCATTTTGAAGTCATTTGGCTAAAGATAGAAATTTGAAGGATTTTGAGAAATCCGACCGAAAGTGGAAATTTTGATATCGAGGTTGGAATGCGATTTCGGAAGTTGGAGCAGTTCCGTAATGTCGAATATGACTTGTGTGCAAAATTTGAGGTCAATCGGACGTGATTTGATAGGTTTCGGCATCGGATGTGGAAGTTTGGGATTTCAAGTTCATAAAGTTGGGATTGGGTGCGATTCGTGGTTTTGATGTTGTTTGATGTGATTTTCAGCCTCGAGAAAGTATTATGTTTTGGAACAGGTTGGTATAATTGGACGGGGTCTCGGGGGCCTTGGGTGGATTCCGGGTGGTTAACGGATCAATATTTGAAGTTAGAAGAGGAGCTGGAATTGCTGTCATCTGGTGTGACCGCACCTGCGAGGATTTGGCCGCAGGTGCGGAGCCGCAGATGCGGACAATGGGGCGCAAGTGCGATTTTGGGCTGGAGCTGAGGAAGCCGCAGGTGCGGGAGATTGGTGGCACCTGCGAGAGCGCAGGTGCGGAGGTAGGATCGCAGGTGCGGAAATGAGGCTGGGCAGAATGTTTTAAAACAGAGATTTTTGGTCATTTCATTCCATTTTCTTTTGTTTTGGACGATCTTGGGAGGCTTCAAAGAGAGGATTTCTTCATGCAATGGTAGGTAAGCAATTCCTTCATGTTTTTAAGTTAAATACAAGGTTATTACATGTGATTATACATGATGACTTGTAGGAAAATTGGGAAAAATCTTAAAGAAACCTAGAATTTGTAATTTGAGTTTTAAGCACAAAATTGAGCATGGAATTTAGAGTAAATTGTATATTTGAGTTAATAAGGCTATGGGTAGAATATATCTTCGAGAAATTTCGGATACTGGGCACATGAGCCCGAGGGCATTTTGGTCAATTCACCGAGCGAAGTTAGGAAAGTATATAATTTGAATTTGTTGCGAGTATTAGGATGAATTTTCATTGCTTGCCCGTTATGTGGTAGTTTTGGGGCGTTGTGCATCCATGGGAGTCGTAGGAAGGGCTTGGAAGCCGGTTATGGGACTTCGGAGCGAGATAAGTCTCCTTTCTAACTTTGTGAGGGGGAATTGTCCCCCTAGGTGAACTAATTTAGTATGTGCTATTATCTTTGGGGGCTACGTATGCACGAGGTGACGGGAGTCCATGCGTAGCTACTATTATGCCATGTTCGGGTAGTCTAGGACCCACTAGCATGCCTTATGTGTTGTACCCGTGATACTGCCTGTATTATTTGACTGCTAATATAATCGAAACCGTAATTTAATATCTAAAGAAGACTAGAGTTCATTTTCTTAATCAACTGGAAAGAGAATTGTTTTTGTTAGTGGATAATTGTATACTTGATAAGGTGGACTGTTGATTGTGCATGACTGCATGTGACCGCTTCACAATTTACATTCCGCGAGCGGAGTGTTATTTCTCCCACTCTCATGGGAGCGGGCCGTACGCCACAACAGATTTAAAATGCACTTATGGTTCGGACCGTTCGACCCTCGGTAGTGCATATACATGATTATTTTATTGAAAGGTGCACTTATGGTACGGGCCGTTCGACCCTCGGTAGTGCATATACATGATTATTTTATTGAAAGGTGCACTTATGGTACGGGCCGTTCGACCCTCGGCAGTGCATATAGATGATTATTATGATGGCTCAGGCCGGTTGTCCTTATCCCGTATGCGCATGCTAAGTTGTTAAATGTTTCTTTCATGGATTTTGAAACGATAAGATTTTTGGGGAAAAACAAAGAGGAAATTGTTTATTTAAGATATTTGGGGGAAAATGAGAAAGTGGTAACTGTTTGTTTACTTCCAGTATTTACTTGGATTTCAGTGTCTTATATATTTGCTGCTTTACTACCTTTACATGCCTACTGTGTTCACCATCTACTGTTAATTAATTTGCTGGACCTTAGTGAGTGTCTAATTCGACCTCTCGTCACTACCTCTTTGAGGTTAGGCGGGCGACTTACTGAGTACACGTTGTTTTTGTACTCATGCTATACTTGCTCTGCATTTTTATTGCACATGTACTTTCATAGTGACATAGCTGGTTTGGAGACTTAGGCGAGCTGCACCATCCGGACGCGATCCGCAGCTGGGGTGTGTTTGGGATATAATTGCTAAACTGGAACATTTAAACCATTGCATTTACTTGACGGATTTTATTTAGTTATTATATAATAAAGTGAAAGGAAATAATTTTTCATAAATGTTAAAACATGAATTTATTTCGACTAATTAATGATTGGCTTGCCTGATAATGGTGTCCGGCGCCATCATGACCTTAGGGATTTTGGGTCGTGACACTCTTAAATCTGGCTTAATAGTTGGAAAAGTCAACTAGGAGTTGACTTAATGGTAAACGACCTCAGAATGCGGATTTTATGGCTCGGATAGCTTCGTTAGGTTATTTGGGACTTAGGAGTGTGTTCGGAATGAAGTTTTGATGTCCGGTGTAGAATTAGGCTTGAATTGACGAAAGTTAGTTTTTGGCGATTTTCGGTCGGAAGGGGAAAATAGGCTATAGGGTTCGGAATGGAATTCCGATAGTTGGAGCAGGTTCTTAATGTCATTTTGGATATGTGTGCAAATTTTCGGGTCAATCAGATGTGTTTTGGTTGGTTTCGGTATAATTGGCGAAATTTAGAAGTTTTAAAGTTCATAGGCTTGAATTTGATGTATTTTTGGTGTTTTTGCATTGTTTTTGGTGTTTCGAAGGCTCGACTAAGTTCGAATGGGGTTATGGGATGTGTTGGTATGTTTGGTTGGGGCCCCGAGGGGCTCGGGATTGATTTCGGATGGTTAGTGGAGGTTGGACTTAGGAAATTGCAGCAAAATAACTGTTGGTGTTAATTTACTAGTGTGGCTGCACCTGCGGATAGGGAGCCGCAAGTGCGATAGCCACAGGTGCGAAAAGAGTCCAGGCTGGAGGAATCCGCAGGTGCGAGGCATGGGCCGCACCTGCGAAGCCGCAGGTGCGGAAAAAGACAGGTGCGAAGTTTGGACTGTTAGTGGGATTTCGCAGGTGCGCACCTGGGACCGTAGGTGCGGGTCCGCATGTGTGAAGAAATGTCTGCAGGTGCGGATTAACTGGACAGAAAGTATAAATAGGTACCTTCGCGAAATTTTTGGCATTTCTTTCATTTTGCATGCGGGATTGAGCTGGCTTGGGAGCAAATTGAAGGAGGAATTCGAGAATCTTCAGTGGAGGTAAGTTTCCCGGATGATAAACTCGTTTCTATGCTATTTTGTGACGGATTAGGCTTGGAATTTGTGGTTAAATGGCATAAATTGGGGGTTTAGGGCTTGAGAAATTGAGACTTGTAAATTAAGGAATTTAGACGTTGTAAATTGGGGGTTTAGGGCTCGGGTTTGGCCGAATTTAGAGAATTATGTCTAAATTGATAGTTTTCGATTGGGTTTTGTTCCTTTAGCGTATATTGATGATGTTAATCTGATTTTTTTAGATTCGAAGCAATCGGGAGTCAATTTGAGGGGCAAGGGCTTCGCAGATTAGTGTTGTGGCCCGGTAATGGTAAGTAATGGCTATAAATCTTGTCTGAAACCCCGAACTTCGTATTTCTCACTGTTTTTAGAATGGCGCACATGTCGGATGACGAGTATGTGGCACGCACTGATTTTTGGATTGGACTTGGTCCTCTCCGCGACAACTATTGAGTTGCGTATTTTTACTCTAAATCATATGTTAAATTGTGTTCTAAAACTATTGGTATATTTGGGCTATACGCCATGTTTGGGGCCTCGTGCCGACTTGTTTGGACCCCTTGGGGGGGATTTTTACTGCTATTTCCTCACTGTTGATTTATGATTTACACTCAGTCATATTGTGCTTAATTATTTTCGAAACTCAGCCTTATTTAGAATATTTTGAGATATAAAATGATGTTTTGGGTCGAGTACCCCATTTTTACTGATACGCCCGAGGGGCTTTTGAGAGTTTCTGACTGAGTGAGGCCGAGGGCCTGATTTGTGAGGATATGATACGCCACGAGGTGGCTTGATATTAGCGCTTGGGCTGAAGGAGCCCCTCCGGAGTCTGTACACACCCCCAGTGAGCGCATGTACCTATTGAGTGCGAGTGCCGAGTGCCGAGTGCCGAGTGACGAGTGATTAAGAGATATGAGTGACAGTGAGGTTGCCCGAGGGGATGATACTGAGTGACTGTGAGGTGCTGAGTGATGTTCTTCCCGAGGGACGATTTATGATACATGTTCTGCCCGAGGGGCTATTTATGACTTATTTCATTTTACACTAAATTCTTCAGGTATTTTTATTTCTGAAATTGTTGGAAAAACACATTTTTCAAAGGATTTTACTGGAGTTGGATTTTAAGGCATGTTGATTTCATACATATATATGTATATATATTGTTGAAAAGAAACGCTGTGCATATTGTGAACTGATGATTTGAGTTTTATGTGTTTCTTGCCGCTTCAACTTGATTTATTTTTATTACTACTGAGTTGGCGTATTCACATTACTCCCTGCACCCCTGTGTGCAGATACAGGTGCTGATACCGAGCGTTAGCCATCTATTCCGTGCAGAGCTGGAGTTCGGGACATAGAGGTAGTTGTTCAGCGTCTGCAACATCTCTGTGTTCCCTTTTTATGTTGTACCTAGTTATTCGTTCGGAGGTTTTGTATTATAATAGTAGACTTTTTGGTATATTTCTTAGATGCTCATGACATGTTGACTCCGGATTTTGGGAATGGTTTAGACTGTTTAACTTGTTATTTTGTCTAATGGATTCAGCAATTCTATATACGTTTATGAAATGTTGAAAATAGTTGGGATTTTAGAAAGAAACTGTAAATATGTGATTGTTGGCTAGCCTAGTTCCACGATAGGCGCCATCACGGCCGGTTTAAGATTTGGGGTCGTGACAATAATATACCGACAACACTCGATTATACATGAATTATATATAATATTACTCATACTTCAATTGTTTTTAATTTAAGTGGTTGTGAGAGAACCTATTTAGATTGATTAGATAAAGCCAAAAGAAAAATATGAAAGAATTTCAACCAAAGACTAAAAATATAAATAAAGTTCTTATGCAGATAATTTCAATTAAAACTCATCCTTTTATAAACAAATTAACTTATCGTAATAAAAGAAAGAAAGACATCAAAAATAATTTAAAAGAAAATAAAAAATGTAAAAAAAATAAATCTAAAAACAAAAATAAAAGATGACAACGAGTTTCTTCTTCTGTTTCATCTTTGTTGAGTATAAAAAGTTTGGAAGCTGATCTCATTGATTTCAAATATTTTTTTCAATTCAAATACTTAGATTATAAGATAAGGATATTGTATAATATTTTTCTTAATTTATATTGTGTGTTATTTTAAAAAAATTACTAATACTACAAAGAAATATGATATTCAAATTTGAATTTAAATACAATTTGCATAGTTTGCATTAAGGTTAAGCCAAGTATGGTGTCGTGAAAAAATTACTTGACAATTTTAAGACAATATATGTAATGTTATATATGACAATCAACTAATTTAACATTTAATGATTTAAAGAACAAAATATCGGTATATATATGGTATTCAAAATTCAAAATTCAAAATTCAAAATCTGTGGCTAGAGATATCGATAAACTCAAAATGGAGTCATACCGAAATAAAGTTTCACCGGCTAAAGAATTATTTAAATTTTTAGATAGCCAATTAAATTGAATTTTAAATTAAGGATAATATCTCTACTTGCATCATTATAAATATAATCATTATTGAAATATATATAAAGTTTTAGAAATTGGAATTTCAAAATAGAAATATTTTTTGAAAAATAATAGCATACCAAATAAGAGTTCAAGTCATAGTAAAAGAGTCACGTCGTAACCAAAGAATTGTTTATATTGTGTTCACCTTTGTGCTTTACCATAAATATGTTATTATTTTGCTTTGTGACTGTCGCGCTCCTTTTTCTCGCGAAATCGGGTTTCAACATGTGACAGCTCTTTTAAGGAAGTATTAAAAGAGGAGAGTCTCCACCTAACGGTTTAATATGCGTTAGGGCACCTATTTGCATATGACTCAGGTTTGGCTAGTTTGCATCACCAAAGATCGGGTAAGGGCTCGAAATTATTTCGAAGAGAAGGTGTTAGGCACTCTTTGAGGTCCACAACTGTGGGTCCCGGCCGAACTTGAATTATATGAATTAGTCAGATAAACAAAGACAGAGAAAAACAAGAAGTTTGGGAAATTTTATTAAAAGACTTTGAATAAATACGAACACTTGATTCAAAGATAAACAAGAATAAGATGGGGACTCCTAAGTTTTTTNATTACCTAAAGCGCACTAGTTGATTCTAAATCGTGCCTTATGCGTGCACTACCCGTCCCATACCTATGGTCCAGGAGGAATTTCGACCTCTATTTTATACGGTTCTAGGCTTGATTTAGGATGCTAAAAAATGTTAAAAACTAGGCGACAGTTCAAAACAGATAGGACTGCAATTAAATACAGCTAAAGGCTCAAATTAACCCCCACAATTAGGGAAACAAATGCACACAAACAGATTCCTACATTAGGGTATTTAGGTAATTTCAGAATTGAGGGGAATTAAAGTCGTTAATCCCTATATACATGGTTTCTGGATGATCTGATTCAAATGTGCATTCCATTTTAGACCTATGATTTCTAAATTACCAGTTCGTAAGTGCCAGATGCTGCTAAGTCGCTTATTACAGATTATAAGTTGATAAATCTATAGGCATGATCTCTAAGTGTTTGCACAGTAAGAGATAGTGAAACTTATTGGAAATGCTCAAAACTACCTATGCTTCCTAATAATCGCGTGGATGAGCAATGAAACAGCATTTGAAAAGCGAGTATTGATGTCCCATAGGCATAATTTCTAAAGATTGATGATTGGAACTGATTTTATACATTTAGCTCCTATAGGCATGTTGTCTAGATGAACGAAGCAAATTAATTAGTTAAAATCCTATAGGCATGGTATCTAATGAACATGGTGTGGATTAACGAACAATTGTTAGTAATTATTTCCTACATGCATGCTATCTAGAAACACATAGCAGTAGACATGGGAATAAATAGAGCACTCATGCTTTAACAGTACACCAGTTATGTGAATGTGTGATTCCCTAATAACATAATCTCTAATAGTGCACAAAGAGATTTAAATGACACATATAACAGGTCGGACAACAAATAGTTCATACAAATCCTATAAAAATGCTTTCTACCCTTTCCATGCAAGTATTAGGAGATACCCATTTTCCAATTTCACTATCACCCAATTGTTATTATAGACCCAATAATGAATGAATTCAAAGTGGTATAAGTAATAACAGTAGGTCCAAGACAGGCCCAAAGAGATATCCAACACTGCCAGACCTTCAACTAAACTCTTTCTCCACCCATTAGCACACCTGAATCTCAACATAGACTAGAAACCATAGGAGACCTCAAACCAAACCAAACAACCATAGTTTGATCATAGGGTCCAGAAACCAATTACTTACACAAACCAATTTGCACATTCAATAGACAGAAAGAGGGACAAAACTTAGTAGTAAAGAAAATGACCAAAGAACCTCCAGCCCTAGTGTGTCAGAGTTCACAAGGGTCTCAAAATGGATCCTGAGCAGTGATCACACTAGGGAGCTTAATAGAGAAAGCTTTAGTGGCCGTCCAAGAGTTATAGGTTCAGAGTAGGATAAATAACCAATGAGAGTGAAAAATGATGATCAAATGGTAGAGTTTGAAGAAGTGCATTTGCATTTTAGAAACATGCATTCCAGAGGTAATCACACAATGAACATATCAGTAAAGAGGGTAAACAAACTTAAAAGACAAGTTGATATCACAAGTTCACACTTAGCACATTGGGGCAGGGAATATTTTGTAGGAGGCATCAGGGTTGTGACTTCTGGGATTACAAAAACTAATAAGCAAAGATGCATTATGCCAAATAAGATAAAAGTAGAACACTAACTTAGCAGATTCAAAGCCTAAGGAGTAAAATTATGCTGAATGCCAAAAATTAAACAGACCAACTCATATCAACAAGGCAAAATAGAGTCAATTGTCATGATGGAAACTCAAGTTAAGAAGCAATTCTAAAAGGTCCCAACTAATTGCTAGGGAGTACGGAATTGGACAAGCTAAAGACATATTGAGTGATGAAAATAATCACAGGAGCAAGTCATAGCTAGAGTGAAGGTCTTAATATAGATTAGGACATATTATAGATACAAATCAATCACTATAGAGACCCAAGACAAAGCAGGAAGCAAACTGGTGTCATATAGCCAATGTAAACATTCAAAGTACCAATACATTAAGCTAAACGAACTTCAAACAGTCTAAATTGTTCAAGTTAAACATAAACACATTTCAGAACTGGCAGTTTAGGCATAAGCAAATGCTAGAGAGGTTCATATCATAAACAGATTCGATACTAGCAGGATTGCACATAGAGATAGTCTAGAAACACATTAGGTTATGCAATTTCAGAGGTATGAATATGCTAATCATGAACACAAGAGAATGAAAATCACAAAGGTTAAAGAACTCACCAGTTACTGATTGACAAATAGACAAACAAGAAAGAACAGACTCCACAACACTTTGAATGCCAACAATGATCAGTACAACCCAAGACCTCAGTGCGTCAAGTTCCCAAGGGCTTCAAAGGAACCCAGGGCAGTGCTCATACCAAGGAAGGTGAAAAAATAAAATTCCGGTGGCCTTGGCTTTCAACCTCCCAAGAGCCAAAATGTAGAATAAGAGAATAGCAGAATGAAAACCTTCAAATTTTTAGTGAAAACTTAACCATTAAAGTCTGTCCAAAAGGGAATGGGGCAGGGGTTTATATAGCCGTAAAAATTGGATGCACAAACAAGGAAAATAACTGATTAAACATAGGTAAGGAAAGAAATTAGTAAACACGGACGAAGAAAAGGGAAAAATCTTGCATGCAAGTCAATAGAATAACAGAAAAGGAAAAGTATCAAACTCCAAACCCTAGTTAGGGTTTTAAACTCGAAATCGGCCAACTAGTATGAAGAATCTAGTTCATCTCGCGTATATGGACGGGATATCATACAAGTCTTCACGATTGAGTCGATTCTCGTCCGATATAGAGGTGGTATTTGCCAAAATTAGGCAAATACCTAAGTAATACCAAAATCGCGTAACCAGTACCCAAAGGATCCATATATGGTAAACAAACAAAGGTTGGATCCCATTATTAGTGGGATTGGGAGAGGGAATTAAGGGGGAGGCGGCTAGGGTTCTTCAGAAGGGAAAAAAGGAGAGTTGAGAGCGTTTAGGGGCAGCGGATTAAGGGAAATGGGTAGGGTTTCTAGGTTGGGTTAATTAAAAAGGGGGAATGAACAAGGGCCCTCGTTCATTCCCCCTTTTTAATTAACCCAACCCAGAAACCCTACCCATTTCCCTTAATTCGCCACCCCTAAGCTATGAAAATCATCAAGAGATTGGAAACTATTGAAAACCCGGATAAAGTAATTAAGCAATTAATCATTCACTACTAATTTCTCACCAACTAAGACTAATTTAGCACTAATGAAAGCATAAATAAAGAAATAAAGGAATTAAAGACATAAACATAAATGCATTAATTAAAAGATAAGGGTGAGACTTGCATGTGTTCAAGTTTATCATTCATCAAGTCTACCTAAAATAAAATCCTAAAGGACTATTTATACTAGAGTGGATATTTGGATACAAATGACCCAAATAACCCTAAGCTAATTCTAAGGAGCTTAGTCAATTATTACAAATATAGCTTTCTTGATCTTGACTCTTTTAAAGCACTCCAATGCTATGATGTTGATTTGGAAGTTGTTAGGCATGCTCATTCGGCATGTATCATCCTCCCCTCCTTGAAAGAAATTCGTCCTCGAATTTGGACCTTGAAAAACCAAGAAAGAGGCAAACATAAGTACCAAACCAATCACAATCAAAGCATTGTATGTCCAAGCTAAAAGATCAAAGTTCTCAACCTTGCAGTCAAAAGTAACACTCTTATGATATATCCAAGTGTAATAAGCTATAAAGAACACATCATCAACAAAAATAACACAAACTTGACTATAAGGCAAGTAATACTCATGAGAAGAATCAAGAGATGATAAAATTTCATGCTTCCAATAAAATCACAATCTTGTAAAATTCTCAACAAAGTGCACACTTTTATGGTATAACCAAGTGTCATAATAAGCAACAAAAAGCATACTCTCCAATCCAAAGAAAGACACTTCACCATAATAAGAAACAACTCCGGGATCAAACATAATTTTTAATCCCCAAACATCTACAAACTTTCCAACAACTTCACATGAAACTTAAGATATATGCCAAGCTCATCATGAATCATCATATAAAGAATATCACAATACTCAATGTTAAAAGTCTTTACCTCAATGGCCTTAGATAAACACAAAATAAGCATAAGCCAAACGTACATACCGTTCTAGCTTTTGGGCAAAACAAAAAGCTCTTGACAAAAAATTCCAAAGTGTTAGTTCAAGGCCTTTCTTACCCTTAGCAACTTTCTCTTGTTGAACCTTCACAAAAAAATCAATAAAGTTAGGTTCTTTTTGCTCAAAATGGTTCCACAAAATACCAAAAAGAAACATTCTTACCTTTTCTCATAGAAGCATTAGCCAAATCCAACGAGAATGTTCTTTCAAAAGTAGGAATAAGATAAGTAAAGCAATTAATACTAGTGCTAGAGTTAAAAACTTTACTTTCCTTTTCACACTCACCAAAATCATCACATAAATATGCATGAAAGTCATCAAGATCAAATACAAGAGAAGTCAACTCACTGGAATACAAATGAAAGTTTTCTTCTTTTATATTTATATTATTGTAAGTAACGTGTTCACTCTCCAATAAAGCATCTCCACACTCATGTTTGCTCATTTCACCACAAAAATTGAATCTTCTTTCCAAAGGAATGAAAATAGAATCAAAATACTCATTAACACATTCTTCTTGACTCATTACTTCATAAAGGTCAAAACTATCTTCCATCAAGGTTAAAGTAGAGTCAAAAGAATCATCACATGTATCATCCTATAAAGGTGGGGTATCATAAGATTCAACATCACACACATCACTAGCTAAGGATCCATTAAACAAGGAACTAGAATCATCCAATAATGCACAATAACTCCTAGATAGTTGCAAGCCATAACTATGTTTCTTATTACAAGATAAAGAATTATCAAACTCATCAATGTCATAGCTATCTTTCAAACTCAAAGTGTTGTCACCACAATCAACTAAAGTACCATGAGTAGAAGTGTAACGACACGGCCGGTCGTTTCGTGAGATTTGCCCCGTTTTCCCCATATCTGCTTTTTATCATATATTTTTTAGCCTATTTATGTTATGTTGGGTCAGTTGGTTTAGGTTCAGAGTGATCGTGGAGAGAACAGAGACACTTAGCCTCTTAAAGTAGCCTAATAGTTGAAAAGTCAACTGGGAGTTGACTTATTGGTAAACGACCTCAGAATGCGGATTTTATGGCTCAGATAGATTTTTAGGTGATTTGGGACTTAGGAGTGTGTTTGGAATAAAGTTTTGGTGTCCGGTGTAGAATTAGGCTTGAATTTGCAAAAGTTAGTTTTTTGGCAATTTTTGGTCGGCAGTGGAAAATAGGCTATCGGGGGCGGAATGGAATTCCAGAAGTTGGAGAAGATTCGTAATGTCATTTTAGATATGTGTACAAATATTCAGGTCAATCGAATGTGTTTTGGTTGATTTCAGCATCATTGGCGAATTTTAGAAGTTTTAAAGTTCATAGGTTTGAATTTGATGTAATTTTGGTGTTTTTGTGTTATTTTTGGTGTTTCGAAGGCTTGACTAAGTTTGAATAATGCTATGGGGTGTGTAAGTATGTTTGGTTGGGGCCCCGAGGGGCTCGGGATTGATTTCGTATGGTTAGCGGAGGTTTGGACTTTGGAAATTTGCAGCAAATAGCTACTGGTGTGAATCTACTGGTGTGGCCGCACCTGCAGATGAGGAGCCGCAAGTGCGAAAAGAGGCTAGGAAGGAGGAATTCGCAGGTGCGAAGCATGGGACGCACCTACGAAGTCGCAGGTGCCGAAAAGGAATCACAGGTGCGAGAATTGGACAGTTAGTGGGTTTTCGCATGTGCGCACCTGGGACCGCAGGTGCGAATAATTGTCCGCAGGTGCAGATTAATAGGGCAGAATAGTATAAAAAGTTGCCTCCGCGAATATTTTGTCATTTCTTCCATTGTTGCATGCGGTTAAGCTTGTTTGAGAGCAAATTGAAGGGGGAATTCGAAGGTCTTTGGTGGAGGTAAGTTCCCGGACTATAAAACTCGTATCTATGTTATTTTGTAACGGATTAGGCTTGTAATTTGAAGAATTAAAGAGAAAAAAGTTGGGAAAAATGGGGAGGAAATTCGGAAATTATTTTGGTGATTTGAGTGAGCAATTATGGTCTGATTGTGGAGTTTTTGGTACGTATAGAATCATGGGAGGATGAGGATTCTAGTGATGTAAATTTTATTGATTTCCGAGACGTGGACCGGGGCTCGATTTTGGCGAATTTCGAGAATTGTGTTAAAATTTATATCGTTCGATTGGGTTTTGTTCAGTTAGCGTGTATTGATGATGTTAATCTGATTTTGATTAGATTCGAAGCATTTGAGAGCCAATTCAAGGGGCAAGAGCATCGCAGAGTAGCTTTTGGGATGTTTTGAGGTAAGTAACGATTGTAACTCTAAACCTGAGGGTATGACACCCCGTTATTTGATATTGTGTTGATAAATGAGGTGGCGCACATGCTAGGTGACGAGCGTGGGGGTGTGCACCGATAGGGATTGTGACTTGGTCCGTCCCGTAGCGACTATTAAGCTGCGTATTCGATTTGAAACCTTACGACATCCTGTCTTCCAGATAGTTATGTGAGCATAGTTATGGGACGGGCTGCATGCTGCAACAATAAAGTATATATATATTTGGATCGGGCTGCACGCCGCAGCAATATATGTTATGTATGGGTCGGCTGCACGCCGCAGCAGTATACATATTGGATCGGACTGCACGCCGCAATAGATATAGCGCTTGGGCTGAAGGAGCCCCTCCAGGAGTCTGTACACCCCCAGTGAGCGCAGTCGACTATTATATGGATCGGGCTTCACACCGTAGCATATGTTATATATGGATCGGGCTGCACGCCACAACAATATATATATATATATATATATAGTGGAGCGGGCTGCCCGCCACAGCAGTTGTGTGTGTTCATGGTACTTGCTGAGTGAGAGTGTTAAGTGAGAGCATGAGATACTGATAGTGGAGTCACGAGTGACTGAGAGGCTTGCTCGAGAGGCTTTATTGTGAGTGATACTGTGCCCGAGAGGCTTTGTTGTGAGTGATACTGTGCCCGGGGGGCTTATATTTTATGAAAATGTTGTTTTCACTCTTCTTACATTGAGCCTCTGATAAGAAATGTTGGATAAATGTTTTATACGAGATTTTTAAATGGAAACCGGAGTTTTATGAAATATTCAGAATTGTAGATTCCTGACTTGATTTACTCATTTCCATTGTTATTCATTATATGGATATACATGATTTAAATGCTCATCACCACACTTAAGTTTTTAGTTACATTGATTACTTACTGAGTTGGCGTACTCACGTTACTCCCTGCACCTCTCTGTGCAGATTCAGGTACCGAACCTTCTCACTAGGTGATTTCCGGACGATCTTGGAGTTGTTCGAGGATTGAGGTAGCTGCTCAGCTTCCCCAGCTCACCTCCTTTCCTTCCCCCAGATCATAGTTTCTTTTGGTCTTTTATACCTCAAACTTTTGTCGTAGCAAGTCACTATGTTGTACATTGTATTTTCAGTCTTAGATGCTCATGACAGTTGACTCGAGGTTCTTGGGAAGTGTGTATTTGTTTCATTTCATTCTGCTATTTTTAAAATATGCTAATTGTGGGAAATTATGATATATATATATTGATAGTCTGAAACGGTTGGCTAGCCTAGTTCCATGATAGGCGCCATCACGACCGGCTTAGGATTTGGGGTTGTGACAAGTTGGTATCAGAGCCTAGGTTACATAGGACTCAACGGTCATAAGAAGGTTTAGTAGAGTCTTACGGATCGGTACTGAAACGTCTGTACTTATCTTCGAGAGGATACAAAAACCTTAGGAACAATCTCATTTTTCTTGTATTCTGTCGTGCCATTTGATTGGTTCTGGAAATTTAAACTTCTGTTGTTCCATTCTCTCACAGATGGTGAGGACTCGCGCCACCGATCAGGGCGATCAACCACAAACTAGACCAGCAAGGGGTCGAGGCCGCGGTCGCGGTCGAGGCTGTGGTAGAGGTAGGAGGCCAGCCCGTGCGGCAGCCAGGGAAATATCAGTTGATCCCCCTACTATTCAGGATCAGGTTCCCGCCGCAGATGCTCCAGTGGGATAGGCTCAGGCACCGGCAGTGCCTATTGTTATTCCGGGTCTTCAGGAGACCTTGGCTCAGATCTTGATGGTGTGTACCACCCTTGCTCAGGAAGTTGCCGCTACTTCTCAGGCCGGGGGAGGCAGTCAGACTCCAGTTTCCCGGACACCTGAGTAGGCTACTCAGGGCCAGCAGACACCGGGGGCGGTTCCAGCCCAGCCGGTTGCTCCAGTTCAGGACTTCGTAGTCCCAGCTATGCCAGATGATGAGCAGCGTAGGCTGGAGAGGTTTAGTAGACTACAACCTCTGACATTCAGTGGTGCTGAGATCGAGGATGCCTAGGATTTTTTGGGTAAGTGTCAGAGGATGCTGTGTACTGCTGGGTATTTTGAATATCAGTGGGGTCTCATTTGCTACTTTTCAGTTTTCTGGTGCTGCTTTCACTTGGTGGGAGTCTTTTGAGAGGCGTAGGCCTGTTGGTTCAGCACCCCTCACATGGCAGCAGTTCTGCCCTATATTTTTGGAGAAGTATGTACCCCAGTCACACAGGGAGGAGCAACTCATGCTTTTTGAGCAGCTGCGTCAGGGGGAGCTATCAGTGACGCAGTACGAGATGCGGTTTTCGGAGTTGGCTCGTCATGCCACCAAGTTGGTCCCTACTGATAGGGAGAGGATTATGAGGTTTATAGATGGCCTTACTTATCAGCTCCACCTTTTCATGACCCGAGAGAGAGTATCAGATGCTACATTCGAGCAGGTTATCTATATTGCTCGAGATATTAAGTCGGTTCTCCGCCAGGAGCAGGTAGATAGGGAGGCTAAGAGGCCTCGTGGATCGGTATTCAGGTTGGTCCGAAGAAGGTAGAGGCGGTGCAGAGCTGGCCTAGACCGTCATCAGCTACTGAGATTCGCAGTTTCCTTGGTTTGGCAGGATACTATCGCCGTTTCGTAGAGGGATTTTCATTTATTGCAGCACCTATGACCAGACTGACCCAGAAGGGTGCTTAGTTCAGGTGGACTGAGGAGTGTGAGGAGATCTTTCAAAAGCTCAAGTAGCGTTGACTACAACTCCGGTATTGATTTTGCCTACGGGTTCAGGTTCTTATACAGTTTACTGTGATGCCTCGAGAGTTGGTCTTGGAGCGATTTTGATGCAGGATGGTAGGGTGATTGCCTACGCATCCAGACAATTGAAGGTGCACGAGAAGAATTATCCAGTGCACAATCTTGAGCTAGCAGCTATTGTCCATGCCTTGAAGATTTGGCATCATTATTTGTATGGAGTGCATTGTGAGATTTTCACTGATCACCGTAGTTTGCAGCATCTGCTTAAGCAGAAGGATCTGAATTTGCATTAGAGAGGGTGGTTGGAGCTTATCAAGGATTATGACCTCACTATCTTATATCATCCTGGGAAGGCCAATGTAGTGGCCGATGCCCTAAGTCGCAGAGCGGAGAGTTTATCCTACCTTCCAGCAGCAGAGCGACCATTAGCACTTGATGTTCAGGCTTTAGCGGGTCAGTTGGTGAGATTGGATCTATTAGTGCCTTCGCGGGTATTGGCTTGTGTAGCCTCCAGGTCACCTCTTTATGATCAGATTAGAGCACGCAGTATGATGATCCACATCTGCTTGATCTTTAGGACAGGGTCCGTCGCGGTGATGCCAGGGATGTGGTTATTGGTGATGATGGGGTCATGAGGATGCAGGGCTGGATTTGCGTGCCCAATGTGGATGGGCTTCGAGACTTGATTCTAGCTCAGGATCTGCGACAACATTATTGGTGGAGGCAGATGAAGAGGGATATTGTTGAGTTTGCGGCTCGGTGTCTCAACTGTTAGCAGGTCAAGTATGAGTACCAGAGGCCAGGTGGACTGCTTCAGAGATTTGATATTCTGGAGTGGAAGTGGGAGCGGATCACCATGGACTTCATACTTGGGCTCCCACAGACTTCGAGGAGGTTTGATGCTATATGGGTTATTATGGATCGTCTGACCAAGTCCGCGCACTTCATTCTTATTGGTACTACTTATTCTTCAGAGCGGTTAGCTGAGATTTATATAAGGGAGATTGTCCGATTGCATGGGGTTCCAGTTTCTATCATTTCTGACAGAGATACTCATTTCACATCTCAGTTTTGGAGGGCTGTACAGAGAGAGTTGGGTACTCAGGTCGAGTTGAGCACAACATTTCATCCTTAGACTGACGGGAAGTCGGAGCGTACTATTCAGATTTTGGAGTATATGTTGCGTGCATGTGTCATTGATTTTGGGGGTTCATGGGACCAGTTTCTTCCACTCATGGAGTTTGCATATAATAATAGTTATCAGTCGAGTATCCAGATGGCTCCGTATGAGGCTTTACATGGTAGGAGGTGCAGATATCCGGTTGGTTGGTTCGAGCCGGGCGAGGCTAGGCTATTGGGCACATGCTTGGTTCAGGATGCGTTGGGTAAGGTGAAATTGATTCTGGATCGGCTTCACACGACGCAGTCTAGGCAGAAGAGTTATGAGGACCGGAAGGTCCGAGATGTGTCTTTCATGGTTGGGGAGAAGGTACTGCTGAAGGTGTCACCCATGAAGGGTGTTATGAGGTTCAGGAAGAGGGGAAAGCCGAGTCCCTAATTTATTGGGCCTTTTGAGGTGCTTCAGAGGGTTGGGGATGTGTCTTATAAACTTGCCATGCCTCCCAGCTTATCGAGTATTCATTCGGTGTTCCATGTTTCGATGCTCCGGAAGTATGTTGGTGACCCGTATCATGTTTTGGACTTCAACACAGTTCAACTCGAGGGTGATATGTCATATGAGGTAGAGCCAGTGGCTATTTTGGGTCGTCAGGTAAGAAAGCTGAGGTCTAAGGGTATAGCTTCAGTGAAGGTTCAGTGGAGAGGACAACCGTTGGAGGATGCCACATGGAAGATCGAGCGGGAGATGCGGGACAAATATCCTCACTTATTCGAGACTCCAGGTATGTTTCTAGACCTGTTCGAGGACGAACGTTTGTTTAAGAAGGGGAGGATGTAACGACCCGACGGTCGTTTCGTGAGATTTGCCCCGTTTTCCCCATTTCTGCTTTATCATATATTACTTATCCTATTTATGTTGTGTTGGGTTGGTTGGTTTAGGTTCGGAGTGGTCGTGGAGAGAACAAAGGCACTTAGCCTCTTAAAGTAGCCTAATAGTTGAAAAGTCAATTGGGAGTTGACTTATCGGTAAACGACCCCGAAATGTTGATTTTATGGCTCGGATAGCTTCGTTAGGTGATTTGGGACTAAGGAGTGTGTTCGGAATGACGTTTTGGAGTCCGGTGTAGAATTAGGCTTGAATTGGCGAAAGTTAGTTTTTTGGCGATTTCCGGTCGGCAGTGGAAAATAGGCTATCGGGGTCGGAATGGAATTCCGTAAGTTGGAGAAGATTTGTAATGTCATTTTGGATATGTATGCAAAATTTCAAGTCAATCAGATGTGTTTTGGTTGGTTTCGGCATTATTGGTGAAGTTTTGAAGTTTTAAAGTTCATAGGTTTGAATTTGATGTAACTTTGGTGTTTTTGTGTTGTTTTTGGTGTTTCGAAGGCTCGAATAAGTTTGAATAATGCTATGGGGTGTGTTAGTATGTTTGTTTGGGGCCTCGAGGGGCTCGGGATTGATTTCGGATGGTTAGCGGAGGTTTGGACTTAGGAAATTTGCAGCAAATATCTGCTGGTGTGAATCTACTGGTGTGGCTGCACCTGCGGATGGGGAGCCGCATGTGTGATTCCGCAGGTGCGAAGGAACATGCGCAGATGCGAAAAGAGGCTAGGTAGGAGGAATCCGCAGGTGCGAAGCATGGGACGCACCTGCAAAGCCGCATGTGCGGAAAAGGAATCGCAGGTGCGGGAATTGGACTGTTAGTGGGTTTTCGCAGGTGCGCACTTGGGACCGCAGGTGCGGGTCCGCATGTGCGAATAATTGTCCGCAGGTGCGGATTAACTGGGCAGAACAGTATAAAAAGGTGCCTTCGCGATATTTTGTCATTTCTTCCATTGTTGCATGCGGGTTAAGCTTGTTTGAGAGCAAATTGAAGGGGGAATTCGAAGGTCTTCAGTGGAGGTAAGTTCCCAGACTATACAACTCGTTTCTATGTTATTTTGTAACGGATTAGGCTTGTAATTTGAAAAATTAAAGTGGAAAAAGTTGGGAAAATTGGGGAGGAAATTTGGAAATTCTTTTGGTGATTTGAGTGAGCAATTATGGTCCGATTGTGGAATTTTTGGTATGTATAGAATCGTGAGAGGATGAGGATTTTAGTGATGTAAATTTTGTTGATTTCCGAGACGTGGGCCCGGGCCTTGGTTTTGGCCGAATTTCGAGAATTGTGTTAAATTTTATATTGTTCTATTGGGTTTTGTTCAGTTAGCGTGTATTGCTGATGTTAATCTGATTTTGATTAGATTCGGAGCATCTGGGAGCTAATTCGAGGGGTAAGCACATCGCACAGTAGATTTTGGGCTGTTTTGAGGTAAGTAACGATTGTAATTCTAAACCTGAGGGTATGACACTCCATTATTTTATATTGTGTTGATAAATGAGGTGACGCACATGCTAGGTGACGAGCGTGGGCGCGTGCACCGATAGGGATTGTGACTTGGTCCGCCCCGTAGCGACTATTAAGCCGCGTATTCGATTTGAAACCTTACGACATCCTGTCTTCCAGAAGTTTATACTTGTTTATGGGCTGTGAGCCATGTTTGGGGCCTTGTGCCGACCTGTTTAGACCCTCAGGGGTATTTTTCCATGTTTGGGTACTTTTACACTATTCTACCCCTATCCTGTTAGAACCATTGTGAACTCATTCATGTTTCCTACTTGTTGTTATTTTCATTGTTATCACACTACTTTGAAAACTCTGAAAAGTATTTTGGGTTGAGTCCCGTGAGTCGACATGAATTTCCCAAGTGGCTTGTGAGGGTGACTGAGTCAGGTCGAGAGCCGAGTATGTGAGGATAGCTATGGATCGGGCTGTACGCCGTAGCAGTATATATATGTTAGGCCGAGCGCCGAGTATGTGAGGATAGTTATGGGACGGGCTGCACGCCGCAACAATATATATGTTATATATTATATGTGGGTCGGGCTGCACGCCGCAACAACAGAGATTATATATATATATATGGATCGGGCTGCACGGCACATCAATATATGTTATATATGGATCGGGTTGCACGTCGCAGTAGTATACATATTGGATCGGGCTGCATGCCGCAGCAGATATAACGCTTGGGCTGAAGGAGCCCCTCCAGGAGTCTATACACCCCCAGTGAGCGCAGTCGACTATTATATGGATCGGGCTGCACGCCGCAGCGTATGTTATATATGGATCGGGCTGCATGCCGCAGCAGTATATATATATATATATATATNCGCCGCAGCAGTTGTGTGTGTTCATGGTACTTGCTGAGTGCGACTGTTAAGTGAGATCATGAGATACTGAGTGGAGTCACGAGTGACTGAGAGGCTTGCCCGAGAGGCTTTATTGTGAGTGATACTGTGCCCGAGGGGCTTATATTTTATGAAAATGCTGTTTTCACTCTTCTTACATTGAGCCTCTGATAAGAAATGTTGGATACATGTTTTATACGATATTTTTAAATGGAAACCGGAGTTTTATGAAATATTCGGAATTGTAGATTCCTGACTTGATTTACTCATTTCCACTGTTATTCATTCTATGTATTTACATGATTTAAATTCTCGTCACTACACTCAAGTTTTTAGTTACATTGATTACTTACTGAGTTGGCGTACTCACATTACTCCCTACACCTCTGTGTGTAGATCCAGGTACCGGACCATCTCACTAGTTGATTTCCGAACGAGCTTGGAGTTGTTCGAGGATTGAGGTAGCTGCTCAGCGTCCCCAACTCACCTCCTTTCCTTGCTTCATGTTGACCCAAGTCACTGCATAGTTTTGAAGATTGACAAATGTCTGACCAGTTGAACCAGGTCCATCAGAGCACACATACTTGACCTGACGTGTTGGCACATGAACCGTATATGCATAGGAGATGAATGCGATTGTGAAGTATCAATGAACAAAGAGAGTGTCTCCTAATGCGAAAAGGTTGTAAATTGATAAGAGAATAGAAGTTGAATTCAGCAAGGACAGTAACGAAGGAAGGAAGTTGAGTTTAATACGAACTCTTTCTCCTAGGAAGAGTTGTACCAGAACTGAACGACAAACTCAACAACTGACTCTATAAATAACTGAAGTATTCTTTCTTGAATTACGAATGCATAAGTGCAGAAGTGAATCAAGATCTAAAAGCAAAATTCCCAGAGATTTTGCAAGCATAATTACTGTGCGATACAAAGTCTACAGACCAGCTAGTAGAACCAATTCCATCTGTTTGTCATTTAGTCTAGTTGGTTGTAGTAGGCGATTTAATATTGTATCTTTTCAGCTTTCATAGAAGCAATTGTAATAGGTACACATTGTTCAAGTTAGAGTTAACTTGAAGCTTGTAGAAATTAGCTAGAGGCTAGTTACTACGAAGGGATTAGAGTTAGTCCTAGGATTACAAAAGAGTTTATTTTGTAAGTCCGTTTGGCTCAGAGTTTTAGTGAAGAGTTTGAGCAAATCCTACTGAGGAGTAGGTCGTGGTTTTTTCACCTTTTGAGCCAGGTGTTTTCCACGTAAAAATCTCTGTGTTTTTACTTTACTACTTTTATTATTCGGCAACCGTAGAAGTTGGAACACAAAGAAGAACCAGGTTCTTCTAGAGAGACAACACTCGAAAAATTGGATACCGCACAAATTAACCTATCTTCTTATGTGGTATTGACGTATAAAACATCAATTGGTATCAGAGCAGGTTATCCTTGAAAGGCTAACACCTTGGAGAAGATCAAGATGAGTGCACCACCTGGAAACTTGAAGGGTCAATCAACTGCAAGGCCACCACTCTTCAACGGCCAGTATTACTCTTGGTGGAAGAACATGATGAAATATCACCTGATTGGAGAAGACTATGAACTATGGGACATAGTCACTGATGGTCCTCTAGCCACCATGATGAAGACTGCTGAAGGTATAGATGTACCAAAGGCTAGAGCTGACTGCACTGCTGAGGATCTAAAGAAATGGGAAAAGAATGCAAAGGCCAAGAAGAGGCTAGTATGTGGACTAGGTCCAAACGAGTACAACATAATCCAAAGCTGCACCACTGCCAAAGAGATTTGGGATACCTTGCAAGTAGCCCGTGAAGGAACACCTCACGTAAAAAGGTCAAGAGGTACTCTACTATANAAATGAAGATGGATGGTCCAAAGTAGGAGAGGAGTCTAGCACTAAGAATCACTGAGGGAGCAGATCTGGAGGAAGATGAGATGGCCATGATTACCAAAGAATTCAGAAAATTTCTCATGAGGAACAAGGGCATCTCTAGAGGAGGAAACTACAACAAAGCAAAAGCTCCAGAAAGGCCAACCAATGAGGGATGCTACAAATTTGGTAAGACTGACCATCTCATCAAAAACTGTCCTCAGTGGTAAGTAGAATGGAAAAAGGAGAGATATGAAAGAAGGAACAGGAAGAAGGAATAGGTCCAACCCAAGAAAACCACAACAAAAGCTATGGTTGCTGCTTGGGGGGAAAGTTCAAATGAAGAATTAGAAGATGGGGAGAATGAAGATTAGGCGCTCATGGCAATTGGAGAATCCGATGAGGAATCACATGAAGAACCGGAGGTAAGTATATCCCATCTTAAAAATAAAATAAAGTTCCTATCTAAGGAAAAACTCTCTGAGGTACTACTTAATTTCATGGATGATTCCGAAGAAACAACCAAAGAGAAGGAACAACTCTCTACCGAATGTGAAATGCTAAAAGAAAAATGCATGAACCTGGAAATCAGACTTAGTGAATCTGAAAAGAAAAACACTGTCTTGTTGAACCAGGTTCATCCACTTGAAACTGAGATTCTAGAACTAAAATCTGCAAACTTAAAGCTAAAGCTAGGATCCAGTAAAAAGGTTGTTGATCATTCTTATATCATGTTAGAAGAAAATGTGGGAAAACTAAAAGATAAGATGTATGCCAAGGATGAACAGATAAGAAACTCTTGAAGAAGAACTTGACAAAGTCAAACAAGAATTAGATCGAACTTGTAAATGGAATAAATCCTCTGATGCCGTGATATGGCTTCAAGAGAATCATAGTAGCAACTGGAGAGGGATTGGATTTGGAAGTCAATTGACCAAGTGGGATCCCAAAAGCAAGTATCTCACTCTCCCTGAGAACAAAATCTGCACCCATTGTGGTAAGACTGGCCACTACAAAATTGAGTGTATTGCAAAAGAGCAGGCCAATCGAAGAAATGAGAGTTTTGTTAAAAAGAAAAATTGGCTACCAAATTGGGCTAGAAAAAGCTTGATTCATCCATTCTCTCATAGAAAAGGACCCAAACTAGTTTGGGTTCTTAAAACTAACCCCTGATTCTTTTTGTAGGTTCAAGTGAGAGGAGGTAGCCAAATTTGGTATTTGGATAGTGGCTGCTCAAAGCATATGACAGGGAACATGGAACAGTTCCTTTCACTTGAAAGTCTCAATGGAGGAAATGTCTCCTTTGGAAACAGAAAGAAAGGTGAAATTATTGGGGTTGGTTAGGTAGGTAAGGATGAAACACGATCCATTGAACATGTGTATCTGATAGATGGCTTGAACTATAATCTGATCAGTGTATCAAAACTGTGTGACAGAGGTAACCTGGTTGTCTTTACTTCCACAAAATATTTTGTGATTAACCTGCTTACTGACAAGATTGTTTTGTAGGGAAAAAGAATGAATAACATCTATGTCTTAGACTTGTCCACACTGTCTGAAAATGAACTCACTTGCCTAAGTGTGTTGGACAGTGATCCCCTCCTATGGCACAAAAGACTTGGTCACGCAAGTCTAAATCAGCTAAACAAACTAGTCTAAAGACTTAGTGGTAGGGCTTCCTAACATTAAGTTCAAGGAAGACAAGGTTTGTGAGGCATGTGCAAGGGGGAAGCATGTAAGATCTTCTTTCAAAAGTAAGAAAATAGTCAGTACCACCAGGACATTAGAACTGGTTCATATGGATCTATGTGGTCCTATGAGAACTCTGAGCAGAGGTGGTAAGAGATATGTGATGGTGCTAGGTTATGATTATTCAAGGTTCACTTGGACGTTATTCATGGCATCTAAGGATGAAGAATTTGATATGTTCACCTCATTTGTCAAGAAAACTCAAAATCAATTAGGACATAAACTAGCATCAATAAGATCTGACCATGGTACTGAATTTGAGAAAGCTAAGTTTGTTGAGTTCTGTGATGAACATGGTGTCAATCATAACTTTTTTGCTCCTAGAATCCCACAGCAAAATGGAGTTATTGAAAGGAAAAACAGAACTCTTGAAGACATGGCAAAAATCATGCTTCTATCTAGAAAACTACCTCACAGCTTCTGGGCTGAAGCAATAAACACTGCTTGTTACATAATCAATAGATGCATGACCAGACCTCTGGTAGAGAAAACTCCCTATGAATTACTTAAAGGGAGAAAGCCCAACATATCCCACCTTAGGGCTTTTGGATGCAAGTGTTTTGTGCATAATAATGGCAAAGATTCCCTAGGAAAATTTGACCCCAGAAGTGATGAGGGAGTGTTCTTGGGATATTCATCACATAGCAAAGCTAATAAAATATACAATAAAAGAACTATGTGTGTAGAAGAAAGTGTGCATGTTGTCTTTGATGAAACTAACACTTTTTCTGAGAGANCCTGGCCCTGATCCTGCTTCACAGCAACAAGACACCATGGAATTGTCTAGGAATGAACAGCTGGTACTCAAACCACACAGATATCAGAGTTTTCACCCTCTTGAGAACATCATAACATATTTGACATCCGGAATCAAAACAATATCATCCTTGAAAAATCTGTGTGCGTTTGATGCCTTTCTGTCCATGATCGAACCAAAGAACATTAGGGAAGTCCTACAAGATGCTGATTGGGTAAATTCCATGCAAGATGAGCTGAATCAGTTTGAAAGAAGTCAAGTATGGCACTTGGTACCCAGGCCATAGACAGATCAGTGATTGGCACCAAGTGGGTCTTCAGGAACAAGCTCGATGAGGATGGAACTGTTACAAGAAATAAGGCAAGACTAGGTTTTCAAGGGTATAGTCAAGAAGAGGGAATTGAATATGATGAGACCTTTGCCCCTGTGGCAAGACTGGAGGCAATCAGGCTTCTTATAGTATTTGCTACACACATGTAATTCACTCTTCATCAGATGGATGTTAAGAGTGCCTTTCTCAATAGCTATATGAAGGAAGATGTATTTGTCAAGCAGCCTCCAGGTTTTGAAAGCAAGGAGTCACCTGACCACGTATACAAACTCGACAAGGCTCTGTATGGTCTCAAACAAGCACCAAGAGCATGTTACGAACAATTATCAAAATTCCTACTATAACATGGGTACAAACGAGGCAAAATTGACAGTACCTTGTTCTTAAAGGAAAAGGGTAAGGATCTCCTGGTTGTGCAAATATACGTGGATGATATTATATTTGGGGCGACGTCTGAAAAATTGAGCAAGGAATTTGCTATGCTTATGGGGAGTGAGTTTGAGATGAGTATGATGGGTGAGCTAAACTTCTTCTTAGGCTTGCAAATCAAGAAAAACTCAAATGGAACAATGATCCACCAANCACTGTGGTGAAGAGAATTTTGAGATATTTGAAAGGCACCACTGATTTGTGCCTTTGGTATCCTACCGGTAGTAATTTCGACCTTGTAGGATATGCTGATGCTGATTATGCAGGTTTCCTGATTGACAAGAAGAGTACTTCAGGCATGGCTCACTTTTTGGGCTCCTGCCTTGTGTCTTGGGACACCAAGAAATAGAATTCAATAGCTTTGTTTACTGCTGAGGCTGAATATGTGGTTGCATCCTCTTGCTGTGCTTAGTTGCTATGGATCAAGCAACAACTCATGGACTATGGTATAGATGTGGGGTGTATTCCTATTTTCTGTGATAACACTAGTGCCATTAGTATAACGAAGAACCCGGTTCATCATAAGAGAACTAAGCACATAGATGTTAGGCACCATTTCCTGAGGGATAACTATGAAAAAGGAATGATCTCAATTGAATTTTGTGCTACTGATCAACAAATTGCAGATATCTTTACTAAAGCACTGAGTAAGGAGTAGTTTGAGAGAAACAAACTTGAATTAGGGATGATTAAAATCACCTGATTGAAAAAAAAAATTCAAAAAATGAAAAATGTTTTTTGGCTAGAAACACTAACATAGATAATCAACCAGACTAATCATTGCTCAGCATCATGACTTTACTGTCATACTCTCTTGCCATGTATTAATATGATTCCCTAGTTGCTAATGATGTTTCTCTATCTTTGTAAATTTAGGCAAATTAAGGACTTTAACACGATGAACCTGGTTCATCTCTGCTGGTTCATCTGACTGACAAGGTACGTGCTCATCTCCATATAATTATTGAATTAATTACATTCACACATGAGCATGATTCTATCTATATTTGGTTCATTTCAAATTCTTTGTACTAATCCCTAAATTAACCCGTCCCAACAAGTTCCATCGGTACTCAATTAGCCTAGAGGTAGGGAACTCTTAACTGTCTAATCAATGACACTCCTACAACTATTAGACTCCCGCTTGAATAAATATTCTACCCGTTGTATAATTAATAGCTACATCTTATAAAAGGCCATCATTACCTCCCTTCTTAATAACCTAATAAGTCGAACTAAGATCATTATTCTTCTAATCAAAACTGATCACTTTTCTTTTCTTCCTAACAACACTCGTAATCAATCATGTCTTCACCACCACCTGCTTTTTCTTCTTCATCGCCAAATCGTGATTATGATGGAGGGCTTTATGAATCAGATTCAAATTCTCCATCTGTATACAGTTCTCAATCACCAGAAAGAACTTCAACCCCTGAAAACCCTCATATTCCTGAACCCACATCTAACCCTAACCCAGCCCCCCGTGGTCGTCGTGTAAAGGTTCTTGCCAGAAAATCAGTGGCTTCTAGGTCCCGTGCAAGATTCTTGGAGGAAATTCTGCAGGATGAAAAGGATAATAATTCTGAATCATCAAGTAAATCTTTTAAATCAGCCAACGAGGATGAAGCACCTGGTTCATCAAATTCTGAACAAGGTAATCTTGATGCTATTTCTAAATCTGTTAATGCTGAGAACATGTTTATTCTGGTTGGGTCGTTAGTTGATGTTGAAGTGCCGAGTACGCAAAGAAAATTAGGAAAAGGTAAATTTCTTGAGAGAGAGGGATTTGGGGAGGATGGTACCACATTGGCTATCTGTGGCCCCATTGCTAAGAAGGTTGGAGAAGATGTCACAGAGTTAGGGGGAAGTGTAGTCGAGGAAGCAACGACAGGTTTAGCAAGCTTGAAGAAAGGAGCAGATGAACCTGTTTCATCTGAGGAAGAGACGTCGGCTGACAGGCTAAGGAAACTGGGGGAGTCCTATAACCCCAAGAAAAAGAGGACTCAGAAGTCCAAGAAGGCTACTAACCTAGTTCCTTATAAGAAGAGGAAAGCTTTTGTAGCTGCTGATGCTCCTGTTCCTAAGGTGCGTGCTACACGTAGTGCTGTGAGAGAGGAAGAAGAAATGTTTGAGAGGGCACTGCTAGAGAGAAAGAAAAGAAAGATGAGAGAAAGGCTAAAGTAGGAGAGCCTGTGGAGACTGTTGTGGTTGAAGAGGATACAATGGACCTGGTCCATCATGAGGACCAGACTGCTCCTGTTGTGGTTGAGGCACCAAAATCAAAAAGGGCTAAGGCTTCTTCAAATAAGTCAGCTACAGTGTCTGCCATACCTACAAAAACTGTTAAAAGGACCAGGTCCAAGGCAATAAAAGTGAAGGTCATTGAGAAAGATGATGATAAAGAGTGGAGTGGAGAAGATGAGGGGGAAGTTGGTGAGGTGACTGACAAAATCACCTTGTTTGGCAAAAGAACAATTATGAAAGGAAAATTGTTGAAGGATCTCGAGGAACCTGGGATGCGATACCTACTGGACACACTGGATGTTCAGGGGTGGAAGAACATGGTCCTTCACATGGAAGGAATGTTGGCTAGAGCTGAACTGGTGGAGTTCATGGGTAATGTAGTGGTCAAGGATGGCAGGGTCACTACCACAGTCAAAGAAATTCAAGTCTCCTTTTATGCTAAAGAGCTGGGAGAAATTCTGCACATTCCTGCTATGGGCTACGAAGATTACACTAGGCAAAGATGGCCTAGTTTGGATGGGATGGCCTCAACAATCAACATTACCAGATTCTTTAGTGACAATGAAAGTGAAATTGAACCCAGGCCAGTCTACAAAAGTGAAATGAAGCCAGAGCACAAGTTGTTCTTCGAGTTTGTCATCAAGTTCTTGCTGCCAAGACAAGAACGAAGGCACATAGCCAACTATATGGATCTGACCTTGATGGAGTGTTTGTATAGGGGAAAGCAGATCAACTGGCCAGCCTTCATCATCCAACTCTTGGACAGAGTTGTGAATGGAACAAAAGCACATGCAATCCCATATGGCTTTATTCTGACAGTTGTGCTTGCTCATTTTGATGTTCTTGTGAAAAAGGCTGAGATGGCTACTGCCAAGGACTATTTTGGGAAGGATACTTTGCTGACTTGCGAATATACTGTCAATGTTCCTGCAAATGAACCTGGTTCATCTAGGAAGCAGCCTGTCAACAGCAAAGTCAGACCTTTGGTGCAGGAAAGCGAGATCAAGGATATGGAGATCCTTCGTTTGAAATCCCGTTTGATTGAGGTTGAAGCTGAGCAGGATGCTCTTAGGGATGAATTAGCAAAAGAGAAGGAAAAGAACGAGGGTGTTCTTAACCAAATGCTTTCTCTTATACAAATCAAGACCACAACCTCCTCTGTACCTTCCCATCCTTAGGCTGTCCACAACTACCTAAACCCCCTTTCAGTGCCCAGTTCGGGACGTGTTTATGTTGTTTTAATTCTGTCTTGCTCATGGTTATGGCTATTTTTAGTTTTTTTTGTATGGTTCTTGACTTGCGTACTAATCAATGAATTATGCTATTTTTGTTATTGACTTGTCTCATTTTCTTAGATAGCTTACATTTATTGGTTTCTTTATTGATTAATCATGTTTGCACCTGCAGTTATCTCAATGGCCATGAGTAATTGTTAACAACTCTGGTAAGTTTATCATTTTGCAAACTTTTCGATGATGCCAAAAGGGGGAAGACATGTGCTTTTATATTTCAAGTGATATTTATAACCTAATAATGAACCTGGTTTTCTCTATGATAAATGCTTTAAAAACATACAAAGTGTTTGAAGTGTATACAGGGAGACGCACAGAGTTTGTCATCATCAAAAATGGGGAATTTGTTGACCCAAGTCACTGCATAGTTTGGAATATTGACAAATGTCTGACCAGTTGAACCAGGTCCATCAGAGCACACATACTTGACCTGACACGT
>ML301622.1:0-32310 GCA_005239505.1 Nicotiana paniculata
TAAGTTCATTCTCGATGTCCATACGAACCTTCTTAGGAAGATCTGCTAAGAGATCGACTAACATTTTCACACGCGCACAACTAGGTCTTGTCTTGTTCACAATAGCCATATCAAGGTGTAGTGGCTTGCCCACTGCTGAAGCTAATGAAAAAAAACACTCCTTAACGAAAAAGGTCGGCAGCAGATTGGGAAAAGAGATCCACGCCATCACCTTTGGTGTCTCCTCTCCTACTATGAACTTCGAATCATACAGTAGGGTTCTAAGTTGGAATTCCTGTCCAATCTTATCTTTCACATAATAGACACTTTTTGACGTAAAATCAATATAATCTTGCCACAATGTCAGTCGTACTAAAACATGCCTATCTCTAAGAAATCCGATATTACATTCACCCTTAATACCACATTGCATAGGGATGATTCGACGTAATTCTTGCAATTCANATAGTTTATCTGCTGGGGCTGGGATGAGTTGTGTGCTGTCGTGGGAGGTTGAGTAACATTAGGGGGTGGTTGGGGAGGTAACCCAGCCACAGGAGGTGGCTGTCCACCGGACGGAGAGGCCATGGACAGCCTCGCAAAGGCTGCTCGAGAAAATCCTCTCAACTAGGTTTTTTATTCAAGGTTGCCTTCGCATTCATGGAGTGTCAGATATTAGCTAGGGGAATGTTTGTTTTCGAGTTCGTGAAGAGGAGCTCGCATTCGCGAAGGTGTGGATGATTTGCTTCCGTGATCGTGGGGTTCAGACGCGATTGTGTTCACTATTTTTGGGTTGCAGAATTTCTATGTTTTGCGATCACGAAGCTTTAGACCGCGATCGCGAAGGGTATTTCTTGACAGACCTTATAAATTTTGAATTTTAGAATTTTACCCAATCTTTCATATTTTGAGCCCTAGACTTCGAGAGGAGGAGATTTTGAAGAGCAATTTTACTACTACATTAATGAAATTTTTACTTGGATTTGGTTTTATATCTTGATTTTCTATGAATTTCTACACCTAAAACTTAGAATTTAAAGTAAAATTTAGAATTTTTGTCTACAACTTAAGAGGGAGTATTTTGGAAACTTGAGGACCGATTTACACTTGATTTTGGAATTTAATTACATACTTAGACTCGTGGGGTATGGGTAGTCGAGATCTACTCCTTGACTCAGGTTTGGATCATTTAGGCTCAGGCTAAATTTGCTGAGTTTTGGGGATTTGATTAAAGATTGAAGCTTTATTTAAATTAATTCATATGCCTTTGTTTGACATTTTATCTTTATATTTGAGTAGATCTGAGTCGTTAGGTGTTGGATTTCAATGGAAAGGTGGTTTGTTGTTGATTAAAGCTTGTCGGGTGAGGTAAGTCTCTTGTCTATCCTTGTAAGATAGCATTCTCCATATAGGTGATATTTTTGCTACATGTTACCTAATTAAGGAGTCACGTATATGTGAGGTGACGAGCGTATATCCATAGCTAGGTTATGACCATGTATGGTAGAATTTGGCTTATGATTATGCCTTGTTTGGACTATGTGAATTTGTTATCCATATATTATTGATTTTATGACTACGTTTTGATTCATAATTATGGCTTAGAAGCATGTTTAAGATTATGACTTGTGAAATTGGGCATAAATGATTATCTTGTCTTATTGAGTCGTAGTCATACATTTTTGGTATTTGATTTGTGATTGATGGTTACATGGTTAGTTTAATCATGTTAAAGGTTATAAAAATAATAATGAAATGCGAAAAAATGCTTGTTGAGTCGTTATGATAAATTGAATTACATGATTTGCCATCCTCAAGAGAGAAAGTTTTATGTATTTAGGGTCAATTATCCATGGAGATGGAGAGATCGGCGGGGATGTTATACACCATATTGGGGTGGGGTAGATGAAATGGAGGTCAGCATCTGGGGTCCTGTGTGACAAGAATGTTCCACCGAAACTCAAAGGTCAGTTCTATAGAGCGGTGGTTAGACCGACCATGTTGTATGGGCTGAGTGTTGGCCAGTCAAGAATTCACATATTCAGAAGATGAAAGTACCAGAAATGAGGATGTTGAGATGGATGTGTGGGAACACTAGGCTGGATAAGATTAGGAATGAAGATATTCGAGAGAGGGTGGGTGTGGCTCCGGTGGACGACAAGATGCGGGAAGCGTGACTTAGATGGTTTGGACATGTGCAAAGGAGAAGTCTAGATGCCTCGGTTAGGAGGTATGAGCGGTTGGCTTTGACAGGTACGAGGAGAGGTAAAGGGCGGCCCAAGAAGTATTGGGGCGAGGTGATCAGACAGGACATGGCGCGGCTCCAGATTTTCGAGGACATGGCTCTAGATAGGAAGGTGTGGAGGACAAGCATTAGGGTTGTCTGGATGCTTGACCTCCACACCTTCCTATCTAGAGCCGATTTTCCCGATTATCCTCTTTGTACCGACGAGTATTATAGTGTTTTGTCTAGCACTGCTAGCGATTTATGTTGTGTTTCACACTTTTGCATAATATTCGTGTTACCGCTTTTCTATTTATTTGTTGTCTCTCATGTTGCTAATATTATTTTTCGGGTTTTGTTGCCACATATCTATTGTCTCTGAGCCGAGGGTCTCCTGGAAACAGCCTCTCTACCCCTTCTGGGGTACGGGTAAGGTCTGCGTACACTCTACCCTCCCCAGACCCCACTGGTGGGATTTTACTGGGTTGTTATTGTTTGTTGTTGATTTGTCATAGCCATCTTTTAGCTCTACGAGATTTTATCCGCATCTTTGTTATTACATCTAATGCCTCTCGATTATATTATTTCATCTACATATGCATGAGTTAGAGAGTTGGATGTTGTGGAAATATTGACGAATTTAGTACCAAGGATAATTTGAATGGACATTAATTATCAATTATTGATGATATTATGACTGAAATGGGTTGCACGCTGCAACGATTTATCATTAAATATAAAATGATCAATGCCTGAATATGGATCCGTTACTCCAGAATCAGGTGATTATCCATGTTATCTAGGGTCCTATAAGCAGACGCAGTGGGATTGTGGTGCTTGGCTGGACATGTGGCCTGTGTTAAGCACATGGATTTGTGCTATGAGATATTGAAAGGATATCCTGAGCATGCATATGCACATATCATTGACTCATGCGGCTGATTTTAAATGTTGATAACATGTATCATGTCTTGATGCGAGGATTGAGTATTTGACACTTGATTTGATTTCCTAATATCTGTGAAGCATGCCAAAATTTCTGTGTGCACTTTGTATCTAGCTTTCATATTTTTTGATGATATCATCTCTTATCTTGTATTATTCATGCTTTATATGATTATGGACTGCTAGTAAGTGTCGATGTCGGTCCCTCGCCACTACTTTTTGGAGGTTAGACTTGATACTTACTAAGTACCGTAGCTTTACTCATACCACACTTTCGTAAATTTTGTGAAGGTTCTAACACCGATATCAACGGTACCCTTGAGCTGAGTAGGAGTATTATTAAAGACTTCGTGGTGAGCTACTACACTTGATTTGATCCGCAGAGTCCCCCCTCGCTACTTATCTATTTTTGGGCATGTATTATTTTCTAGACAAATGCATTTGTTCAATTGACTCTAGTTATTCTTATTAGATGCTCGTGATATAGTGACACCGGATTTTGGATATTACGTAACTGGGAAAGACTCATATTGTAAAAAATGATACTATGGGTGGATAAGAACCTACTCATACTAGGTGTAAAATACATACTAAGCTCTATTGGAGTCCTACAATAAATACATTAAAAAAATTAAAAATGAAGTACAGTCAGAAACGTAAGTTACATTTATTAGGGTTGCCATCAGTTCGTCGTTCAAGCATATGCCCAAGCTTTGTGTTAGTCTTTCTTCAATCAGTGTTTCCTTAACTCCTTGGTTCTTCTTCTTCTAGCGTTCTAGTTTATAAATGGAGGTATAATTGGATGTCAGCCTGTGCATTCTGCAAATGTTACATTGTTAATTTAGAACCAGTATATAGTTTGAAGCATTGACGGTATAAGAATTTTCAAATAACTCTTTGATTTCAATATTTTTCATTACCTTCTAATTTTAAGCTATTTCAACATGTCTTCTTCACTGTTGTTTTTCCTTTATAAACCTGCTTTAAAATGTTTTTCTTGAGCCGATATCTACCTCTACAAGATAAGAGTGAGGTCTGCATACACACTACCAATTTTATTGTTGTCTAATTCCAAGTCAAACATGCGGGGGACATGGTTTCCGCAACGGGGATTAGTCTATTTTTTCACTAAAAAGCTAAGAAATTTATGTAAAGTATAAATAGCTAAGAAATTTATGTAAAGTGTAAATAGCTTAGACCTCTTATCTCGTTGTGTGTGCTTCAAAATGAAGTAATTCCCCTTACTAGCACCACGCGCATAAAATCCCCTTATCTCACCGCATGCACATCAATATCACCACCCTTATGTCGCCACATGTGCATCCAATCACTACATAATAATCAACTTGTACCATACGCGCCCATTTGCCACAACATTACCAAAATAACAATATCAATATCACAAAAAACGCTTCGCCCACGGCTCAAAAATAATCTATACACGAGTTTCAACAACAACACAATGAAACGAAAGAATAAACTCGACAATGAAAGATATTCCATGTAATAACAACTTCAATTAAATGCACATAAGTAACCTAAGAGTCTAAATCGTTCAATTTCCATATATAAACCAGTGTACACTTGTCACCTCAAGTACACGTCTACCACGTAATTCAAATAGTGCAATCAAATCAAATCCTACAAGGTACTTTTCCCACATAAAGTTAGGCAAGATACTTACCTTAATTAGGCCAAATCAATATTCAAAAATAGCTTTTTCTTTAAAATTAGTCTCCGCACGGCTCAAATCTGTAACGACCCCGCAGGTCATTTCGAGATTTAGCCATGTTTCCCACATTTCTACTTCTTTTGTGCTTTACTGTTGTATTATGTCTTATCGGGTTGGTTGGTTCGGGTCCGGAGTGGTTTCAGAGTGAATTGAGACACTTAGTCTCTTTATTGGAAGCTTAAGTTGGAAAAGTCGACCGAATGTTGACTTGTATGTAAACGACCTCGGATTTGAATTTTGATGGTTATGTTAGGTGATTTAGGACTTAGGAGCGCATTCGGAATATGATATGGAGGTCCGTAGTAGAATTAGGCTTGAATTGGCGAAAGTTGGAATTTTGGCGATTTTTGCCAGTAGTGGAAATTTTGATATCGGGGTCGGATTGGATTTCCGGAAGTTGGAGTAAGTTAGTGGTGTCAGTTTTGACTTATGTATAGAATTTGATGGTGATCGGATGAGTTTTGATAGGTTTCGGTGGCGTTTTTGGAATTCGGAAGTTTAGAAGTTCTTTAGGCTTGAATCTGGGTGTAATTTGGTGTTTTTATGTTATTTGAGGGATTCGAAGGTTAGACTAAGTTCGTATCGGGTTATAGGACTTGTTGGTATGGTTGGTTGAGGTCCTGAGGGCCTCTGGGTAATTTCAGGCGGTTAACGTGTCACGACCCGGAATATATTAAGGTCGTGATGGCGCCGGACACCACCATCAGGCAAGTCAATCATTAATTAGTTGATATAATTTCCTGTTTTAACATTTTTTCGAAAATTGTTACCTTTCACTTACAAGTCATAAAAACGAATAAAAATTTAACAAATAAATGCGACAGGTAACTATTACATTTATTCAGTTAAATCCCAAACACATCCCAGAACCCGATGACACAAGTACATGAGCAAGTTCTAAGAATTTCAAAAATATTACAAAGCTTGTCCGAAATACAAATTGGACAAGGAATTTAAAATGGAAATAAATACAATATGAGGGAGACTCTGTCAGCTGCAGATCGCCTCCAGATGATGCAGCTCGCCTAAGTCTCCAGACCAGCCACGTCTCTATGAAAGTACCTGTGCAATGAAAATGCACAACAAGTGTAGCATGAGTACGAAAATAACATGTACTCAGTGAGTCGCCCGCCTAACCTTAGAGAGGTAGTGACGAGAGGTCGAATTAGACACTTGCTAGAGGTCAATTTAGTATATTCAAGTGAGACACTAAGCATGAATGTCATAGACAATTTATTAAAATCAGGAATAAATAATATCAACTCCTTCCACATTTAACACTTTAAATCTTCGTCATTTCAGTTGACAATTTAAATCATAATCCGGGATAAGAAACATCAGACTTATTTCACATTTTACACATAAATTCTCCTTCCTCATAACTGGCCATTAAAACATCCTTAGGCCGATAAACATGTATAAATCACAGCAAATACGCAGTAAATATCATGCGCAAGCAATGCCGAGGGTCGACGGCCCGAACCAGCATAAACATAAATTGTGCGCTGCCGAGGGTCGAACGGCCCGAACCATAGATGCATCTATTTTCCCCGCTCGCGAATCAATCATGCGACGCGGTCAACATAATAATAATAAGGCTAACATGCTCGCGTATCATACCTGCGACTCAGGTGCTCATATGAATATACATAAATACAGGGTCATCCTGCTCGCGAATCATACATGCGACTCAGGCAACCAAAGTTACACATATTCACACCAATAAACCACATTTTTATCAGGAAAATTAGTTGTTCAATGAAGTGATAAAATTCTCCTTTTAATAAACATGAGTATAATATTTAAAAAATTTCTGGATATTTACTTGCCGATTTGGACAGGGTTCCAAACTTGATAGGTTTATCCGAAAAACAATTATCCAAGGAAGAATCAATTCTCCTTCTAGGTGATTAAGAAAAGTAAACTCTATCCTTCTCAGAGATTTAGATACTAAATTAAAGCATCATATGATATTTTATTGACAAGGTCATCAGTACAACTAGTAAAGCATGTTAGTGGGTCCTAGACTACCCGGACATGGCATAATAGTAGCTACACACAGACTCTCGTCACCTTGTGTGTACGTAGCCCCCGCAATTAATAGCATGTATTCATTTAGTTCACCTAGGGGGACAATTCCCCCTCACAAAGTTAGAAAGGAGACTCACCTCGCTCTGAAATTCCATAACCGGCTTCCAAGCCCTTCTGGCGACTCCAATGGACGCACAACGCCCCAAAACTATCCAAATAACGACAAACCAATGAAAATATACTCTAATATTTGCAACAATTCAAATTATATAATTTCCCAACTCCGCCCAGTGAATTTACAAAAATTCCCTCGGGCCCACGTGCCCGGAAATCCAAAATTTATCGAAGATATATTCTACCCATAGCCTTACTAGCTCAAATTTACAATTTACACTAAATTCCATGCTCAAATTCGTGGTTAAAATCCAAATATAAATTTCTAGGTTTTCTTCAAGATTTCCCAATTTTTTCACAATTTTTCATGTCTAACTCCATGTAATAACCTTGTATTTATCTTTAAAACATAAAGAAATTTCTTACCTAGCAATGCATGAAGAAAATCCTCTCTTGAAGCCGCTCAAAATCACACCACACCAAAAGAAAATGGGAGAAATGAGCCAAGAATCCCGTTTAAAATAATACACTGCCCAGGAATCCTTCTGTGTGATCGCACAACATCAACCGCGATCGCACAAGCAAAATCCCAGAAGCCTCCCAGAACACCCTGTGTGATCACACAACATCATCTGCGGTCGCACAAGCCAAAACCTGATGCCTCATATTTTCCCTCTGTGCGATCGCACAGCTACAGCTGCGATCGCATAGACCAATGCAGCAGCCCCCAAAATCCTCCTATGTGCGATTGCATACATCCAAGTGCGATCGCACATGCCAAATTTCCAGCCCCTCTAATTCCTTCTCCGCGATCGCACCACTAGGATTGCAATCGCACTGAACCCCCAAAACACCATAAAACAACAGCACAAAACACTTGAAAACAACCCAGAACCACTCCGAAACACACCCGAAGCCCTCGGGACCCCGTCCAATCACACGACTCAGTCCCATAACCTCACACGGACTTTCTCGAGGCTTCGAATCACATCAAACAACGCCGAAATCAAAAATCGCACTAAAATTCAACTTTATGAACTTTGAAATTTCCAACTTCTACATCTGATGCCGAAACCTATCAAATCACGTCCAGTTGACCCCAAATTTTGCACAGAAGTCATAGTCAACATTACGGACCTGCTCCAACTTCCGGAATTGCATTCCGACCCCGATATAAAAATTTCCACTTCCGATCGGATTTCTCAAAAACCTTCAAATTTCTATCTTTAGCCAAATGACTTTAAAATGATCTACGGACATCCGAATTCACTTCCGATCGCGCTCCCAACTCTAGAATCACTGTATGGAGCTATTCCCAGGCTCGAAATCCCAAACGGACATCAATATTACTTAAAAGCACTTCTATCCGAACTTAGGAAATTTCTTCTAAAATGCTGACTTCCACAATATACGCCGAAATGCTCTCGGGTTACTCAAAGCCCGATCCGTACATACGCCCAAGTCCTAAATCATCATACGAACCTGAAGGAACCTTCAAATTCTGATTCGGAGGTCGTTTACTCAAAATTCTAATCTTAGTCAATTTCTCCAACTTAAGGCTTCTGAAATGAGAATTTTCTTTCCAAATTGACTCTAAACTTCCCGAAATTCAATTCCGACCACACCTACAAGTCATAATACCTGAAACGGAGCTGCTCGTGACCTCAAACTGCTAAACGACGTGCTAGAGCTCAAAACGAATGGTCGGGTCGTTACATTCTCCCCCACTTAAACAGACGTTTGTCCTCGAACGTGCCAAGAATTGCTCTGGAGTTATCTGAAATCACTGTTTAACACCTCGTGCACTTGCCCGTGCTACCACAACCAAGTTGAGTACATTAGCTTGATCAAATTTGAAGATTTCCTCTTTTATCCATATAATAAGCTCAGAATCCAGTTCCAATACCTGAAATTTCTCTGCCAGGCCCAGTTCCAATATATAAACACCGTATCAACTACCATACGACATACCAGAACATGACTACATATTGCTGAATCAGCACCATGCACCGCATAACTCATCATCTGACCACAATGACATTCCCTGAACCTTAATAGCCAAAATTCCACGAATTTGATGCTCCCAATGCACCTCATGATATATATACATACATCCTATTATAATGGTGACGATACCACCACAACATAGGAGTTGTGTAGAAATTCATATCCAACTGCAGAGTTAACAAATCATTGAATATCTCATCTTGACTAGAATCATCACCTCATCATGAACCGAATAATGGTATTTGCTCTTTAATATACACTTCACATAACCTTATCGCACTGATCCCTGATCTGATAATCTCGTCTCACCCAGTATGAACTGCTCAGACAACAAATCACCCCAAACATGACCAACAGTCTCACATGATACCACATCGCGCTAATAGGCCACAACTCAAACACGATACATAAGGAATGACTCAGGAAGGGACTACTCAACTCATGCAACTAATTTGAACTTTCCTCGTAAAATAGGAAGTAAAACATAAGAAATAAATATAGGAACCTTACTCATCATCACACTATTGCGGCGTGCAACCCGATCCAAATAACATACCCGTGACAGCGTGCCACCCGATCCCAATAACATACTCGTGGCGGCTTGCCACCCGATCCCGTCATAAAATTCACATAAGGAAATATACACGGAGCTGAATTGCTCACTATTAAAAATTACTGAATATCGATCATAAGCACGCTAAGTGCATAATACCATCCTGGGGAGACTGATAAAGCCATATGCTTACAAAACTCAAGCACAAATGAGGTGCGATATATATATATACTCTGGATCTCAAGAGTTGTCCTGCTCACATAATATCATCACTACGCGGAGATCTCATCACATAAGAAATTATCAAGCCATTTCACAACTCACACTGGCACAATCATATTATCACGTGAATTTGACGAAGACGGAACAACATCCGTTGTTCTAATACATTTCCATGAAAGCGCTCTACTGAAATGAACATGCATGGCTCATACAGAGCCCATAATCATATTTAAATCCATCCACAAACATCGAGTCTACCTTTCTCGCACCAAACTAAGCTAATATTTTTACCTGGGTCCATATTAACCCACTTTCTCTCATAATACGCGAGAACAACCATCATAGCCGGGAGAAACACCCCACAATCCACAACCAAATGAACTGAACGCCTTCTAGGCATAAATTCTCAAATAAGCAATATTGCAGTTCTTTATAATCAGTCTAAATCTTCAATCCATTAAGTGACTACATGTCACACTTATACAATCTTCTCGTGGTTACGCTCCCACGACCTTCCACACCAGGTAACAAGTCTTCACACCCGCATCACCGACCACACTAATACTGCAAAACACCTCAAGAACCCCTGACCAGGATATAAAGCCTCTTTCCCTGAATATCGATCTCAGGTGATACTGAAGATAACACCAGCTTACTCTGAACTTTCAAATCACTTTTTTTCTTGCTCATCCGAGCTCATGACATCCTTGTTAACACTGAACCGCAATCTCGATTCTTACTCCCAGCTACATACTGCTTACAACACCTAACATGCCAATATGAGATAGCAAGAATTCCATCATAACTTCTGAACCACCAATAGGGTGAACACTTCATCATACAGAAACCTTTTACTTAACTCAATTCAAGAGTCCATCTCAACACACGAGTGAATTCCCACAATCACCCAACATGTTGATCCTTAAGTAGTAGTCTCTACCACCATAACCCTTCCGGGATCTGCCTACACCTGACATGCCATAGCACTCGAATGCTCCCACATAAAATCTATTACGACGGCCGACAAGCCCCGCACACACTAACTTAATCACATCGAAGGAACTGACCACTGTCGTAAATGTGCCATTTCAACCATGGCTAATCAATCTATCTTCTTTAAATCATCTTCAATTGCCTCAAGAATAATAGTAACTTCCTTCAACTTATAGAAAACTCAACCCTCACTCATCCCGAGTGACCTTGATTCGCGAGACCATGTTGCCTAAATCCCGCAACCCGTCTCATACCCTCCTGATAATCTTTCTACAACCCGGAGTTTATTCCTCTCACTCCTCCAATACTATCCTGCATGTTGAAAATAACATAGAACACTCCAACCATTTTCACTTTCTCAAGAATTATACTGCAAAAGTTCAATTCTTAATCATACTGCTGCCCTTAACCCTTAAACGCTGAATTCTTAACTTTTGAATTCATTAGGGCCGCTATGGAGAGTCACCCACTAAGACTGGCTCCGAATACAATCAACTCCAAGGCTCTTCTAGCACATGAACGTCCTCTCAATGAAGTACGTGACTGAGTCACTACCCTTACAACTCGCCTATGCATTAAGAAAAATTCTGAATCTTCCAAAGCCTAACCATGGTCCGATAGGACAAACTTTTGCACACATTCATCAAATCCCATGCACAATAACCATTATACTCCTTTCCCTTAGCTGTACTAACTTGCCAATATGCCGACAATCCGCAACCCCATGAGAACACAATCCTACAGCCTAACTTCAGGTGGTGGGACTCCCCCACTTAGCCCGAAGCTACTCCTGGAACCACTCCAGTCCCTTCTAAGACCCTTTCTCCTTTGTTAACATGAATCTCGCTCAACCGATCCGTCCAATTCTTCCAAATTCTCATGCTAGCACTCCCTAATTACTCAAATTCTCTAGCATCATTTACACATCCTGCCTTCTACCGAACATCCACTAGAATTCCTCACAGAGACTTGCCATCCACACGACCGCTAACCTACTCACAGGAGGTAACCTACCTATGTAATTCACCAACTGACACCTCCCAACGACGTTGTACTGCACTATCTCAACAACATCAATACTCCATCCTAAGCCCGTTCTCATTCACCAACCTTACCAGTCTGCCCACTCCCCATGGACATCTACTAACTGCGCTACAATACCTTCTAATTCACCACTATGCTGCCGCTCCCCCGCTTTGTGACTGCTCGACTTCCGCTTCTTACACCTGGCCTCCTAGAAATAGAACCACCGCCTAGCCTCAATTCAATATAATTCCCTACTAACCGCATTCTTCGATACTTCTTCACCATACTCTGGCCACATGCACCCGAAGAAACCATAGCACTGACGAACTTAACACATTCAATTCGATCAAGGACGACGATAACACGTCACAGGTGAATACTCCACCTTACTTGAAAACATCAAGTCTTACTACTTTATCAACCCCAACCGGACCATTTATAATCCAAATGCCTCAAAGTTCTTAGAAACACAGCAACCGAGCTGAAACAACATAATATTATTCTATAGGGCAACAACAACAGCCCCAACCAACTACACATAGGAAACATCTCGCACCATATCAATTCCTCAAATTTCCAATTCATGGCAATCGCTTCGCGACGCGTAAGATTGAGTAGAAATAAACTTAGGCATAACCCTTAAAGGAATCAAATCGCACGATGAGGAATCAAGAAGGGAAGTACTCCTAACAGTCATGTAGCCTCTCGAAGATAAGTACAGACGTCTTTGTACCGATCCGCTAGACTCTACTAGACTTGCTCATGACTCGTGAGACCTACGGGAACCTAGGGCTCTGATACCATGTTGTCACAAACCAGAATCTATTAAGGCCGTGATGGAGCCGGACACCACCGCCAGACAAGCCAATCATTAATTATTTTATATAATTTCCTGTTTTAACATTTTTTTCGAAAATTGTTACCTTTCACTTACAAGTCATAAAAACGATAAAAAATTATCAAATAAATAGGACATGTAACTGTTCCATTTATTCAGTTAAATCCCAAACACATCCCAGAACCCGGTGACACAAGTACATGAGCAGATTCTAAGAATTTCACAAATATTACAAAGCTTGCTCGAAATACAAATTGGACAAGGAATTTACAATGAAAATAAATACAATATGAGGGAGACTCTGTCAGCTGCAGATCGCCTCCAGATGATGCAGCTCGCCTAAGTCTCCAGACCAGCCACGTCGCTATGAAAGTACCTGTGCAATGAAAATGCACAGCAAGTGTAGCATGAGTACGAAAACAATGTGTACTCAGTGAGTCGCCCGCCTAACCTCAGAGAGGTAGTGACGAGAGGTCGAATTAGACACTTGCTAGAGGTCAATTTAGTATATTCAAGTGAGACACTAAGCATGAATGTCATAGACAATTTATTAAAATCAGGAATAAATAATATCAACTCCTTCCACATTTAACACTTTAAATCTTCGTCATTTCAGTTGACAATTTAAATCATAATCCGGGATAAGAAACATCAGACTTATTTCACATTTTACACATAAATTCTCCTTCCTCATAACTGGCCATTAAAACTTCCTTAGGCCGATAAACATGTATAAATAACAGCAAATACGCAGTAAATATCATGCGCAGGCAATGCCGAGGGTCGACGTCCCGAACAAACATAAACATAAGCTGTGCACTGCCGAGGGTCGAACTGCCCGAACCATAGATGCATCTATTTTCCCCACTCGCGAATCAATCATGCGAGGCGGTCAACATAATAATAATAAGGCTAGCCTGCTCGCGAATCATACCTGCGACTCAGGTGCTCATATGAATATACATAAATACAGGGTCATCCTGCTCGCGAATCATATATGCGACTCAGGCACCCAAAGTTACACATATTCACACCAATAAACCACATTTTTATCAGGAAAATTAGTTGTTCAATGAAGTGATAAAATTCTCCTTTTAATAAACATGAGTATAATATTTAAAACTTTTATGGATATTTACTTGCCGATTTTGACAGGGACAATTACCCCTCACAAAGTTAGAAAGGAGATTCACCTCGCTCCGAAATTTCATAACCGGCTTCCAAGCCCTTCCGACGACTCCAATGGACGCACAACACCCCAAAACTATCCAAATAATGACAAACCAATGAAAATGTACTCTAATATTTGCAACAATTCAAATTATATAATTTCCCAACTCCGCTCAGTGAATTGACCAAAATACCCCCGGGCCCACGTGCCTGTAAATCCGAAATTTATCGAAGATATATTCTACCCATAGCCTTACTAGCTCAAGTATACAATTTACACTAAAATCCATGCTCAAATTCGTTGTTAAAATCCAAATACAAATTTCTAGGTTTTCTTCAAGATTTCCCAATTTTTCCACAATTTTTCATGTATAATTCCATGTAATAACCTTGTATTTATCTTAAAAACATAAAGAAATTTCTTAACTAGCAATGCATGAAGAAAATCCTCTCTTGAAGCCCCTCAAAATCGCACCACACCAAAAGAAAATGGGAGGAATGAGCCAAGAATACCATTTAAAATAATACACTGCCCAGGCATCCTTCTGTGCGATCGCACAACATCAACCGCGATCGCACAAGATAAATCCCAGAAGCCTCCCAGAACACCCTATGTGATCGCACAGCATCATCTGCGGTCGCACAAGCTAAAACCTGAAGCCTCATATTTTCCCTCTCTGCAATCGCACAGCTATAGCTGCGACCACATAGACCAATGCAGCAGCCCCCAAAATCCTCCTCTGTGCGATTTCATACATCCAAGTGCGATCGCACAAGCCAAATTTCCATCCCCTCTAATGACTTCTCCGTGATCACACCACGGATTGCGATCGCACTGAACCCCCAAAACACCAGAAAACAGTAGCACAAAACACTTGAAAACAACCCGGAACCACCCTGAAACACACCTGAGGCCCTCGGGACCCCATCCAATCACAAGACTCAGTCCCATAACCTCACACAGACTTGATCAAGGCTTCGAATCACATCAAAAAACACCGAAATCAAGAATCGCACTAAAATTCAACTTTATGAACTTTGAAATTTCCAACTTTTACATCTGATGCCGAAACCTATCAAATCATGTCCGATTGACCCCAAATTTTGCACACAAGTCATATTCGACATTACGGACCTGCTTCAACTTCCGGAATCGCATTCTGACCCCGATATCAAAATTTCCACTTCCGGTCAGATTTCTTAAAAACCTTCAAATTTCTATGTTTAGCCAAATGACTTCAAAATGACCTACGGACATCCGAATTCACTTCCGATCACGCTCCCAATTCTAGAATCACCATACGGAGCTATTCTCAAGCTCAAAATCCCAAACAGACATCAATATTACTAAAAAGCGCTTCTAGCCGAACTTAGGAAATTTCTTCTAAAATGCTGACTTCCACAATATCCACCGAAACGCTCTCGGGTTACTCAAAGCCCGATCCGTACATACGCCCGAGTCCAAAATCATCATACGCTGCAGGTACCTTCAAATTCTTATTCGGAGGTCGTTTACTCAAATTTTCAATCTTAGTCAATTTCTCCAACTTAAGGCTTCTGAAATGAGAATTGTCTTTCCAAATTGACTTTAAACTTCCCAAAATTCAATTCCGACCACACTTACAAGTCATAATACCTGAAACAGAGCTTCTCATGACCCCAAACTGCTGAATGACGTGCTAGAGCTCAAAACGACTGGTCGGGTCGTTACATGATGGAAGTTGAGGAATTACAGCTGAAGTGTTGCTGCTACTAGTGTAACCCCACATGCGAAGTGGGAACCGCAGGTGCGAGTCCGCAGAAGCAAAGGAGGAGCTGCGAAAGTGGCCAAGGATGAGATGGGCAGAATCCGCAGGTGTGAAGACTTTCCCGCACCTACGAGGGATGCAGATGTGGGCAGCTGGGCGTAGGTGCAATGGATGACAGCATGTGCGATGGATTCCTGCACCTGTGATAGGTGCAGATGCGATCATTGAGCCGCAAGAGCGGAGGCAGTGTTTAAGTGATTTAGTTTTGTATCATATCTCCACTCTCACTCATTTCTTGTTGATACTTGTTGTATTTGGGCTGATTATTAGGATATTATGTGAGCCCGAGAGGCTGGAAAGGCTAGTGACTGAGATAGGGACTGAGTGCCGAGATGTGAGATATGTGAGTTATATGAATCAGGTTGCACGTCGAAACAAGACTTCGGTCTATATATATATATATATATTATGGATGGGGTTGCACGCCACAGCAAGCCTCCGGACTATACATATATTGTGGATCGGCTTGCACGCTGCAAAAAAATATTGGATCGGGTTGCAAGCTGCAACAATAATGGATCATGTTACACGCCGCTGAAATATAGCGCTTGGGCTGAAGGAGCCCCTCCGGAGTCTGTACACCCCCAATGAGTGCAGGTACGTATGAGAGTGTGTATTGAGGGTTGAGAGCCGAGAGTACTTACTTTTATTTATTGAGTTGAGTGACTGATCCCTTGAGAGGTTGTACTTACTTTTATTTATTGTTACACTTAGTTGTTATCTGTTGTTGTTGGAAAATTTATGGAAGATTCATATATGTTTTACTTGAGCTCGAACTGATTTAACTTAAACTACCGGATTTGAAAGCATCTTCACTCTTTACTAAAAAATTTTGAAATGAACTGTATTTTCATAGCTCGTCACGACTTCTCAGTTCCTTATTTAATTTTGTTTCTTGCTGAGTTGGTTTTACCCATGCTACACCCTACACTTCATGTGCAGATCTAGGTGTGTATGGTTCTGGCCGTCACTGAGTTCGTACGCAAGTTGATTATTGGAGACTTACGAGGTAGTTATCGGCGTCCGCAGTCCTTATTTATCATTTCTTATTATCTTTTCTCTCTTGTATTGGCATTTGGCACAGACTATGGTAGACTTTGTTTCTAGACTGGTTATTAGATGCTCATGACTTAGTGACACCCTGATGTCGGGCTATTATTCCGCACTTGTGTTTTGGGTTTTTACCCTGTTGTTATGTAAACCTTCGGTTGGTTTAATTGCTTTAGCTCACTTATATTATATATTGAAAGCATATTGAGAATGTCGACTTGCCTAGTTCCACGATAGGCGCCATCACGACAGGTTAGGTATTTGGGTCGTGACAAGTTGGTATTAGAGCTAGGTTACATAGGTCTCACGAGTCATAAGCAGGTTTAGTAGAGGCTTGCGGATCGGTACGGAGACGTTCGTACATATCTTCGAGAGGCTGCAGAACCCTTAGGAAAACTCCACATTCTCTAATTCTTATCGTGCGAATTTGTCGATTCTGGTAACTAAACATCTGTTGTTTCATTCTCTCACAGATGGTGAGGACTCGTACTACTGGGTAGGATGGACATCCACCAGTACCACCAGCCAAGGCCGTGAGAGTTCGAGGTCATGGTAGAGGCAAAGGTACAACCTACACAGCAGTTGGGGTAGTACCTGCAGATCCACCAGTTTCCCCAGGTCAGGACCAAATCCCAGTTGTGGATGCACCAACGGGACCAGCTCAAGCACCACCTGTGCCCATTGTGATTCCTGGCCTTCAGGAGGCCTTAGCTAAAATTTTGTCCTTGTGCACTGGTCTTGCTCAGGTGGTTTCTGTTTCGACAGCCGCAGCCACTTCTCAGGCTGGGGGAAGCACTCAAACTCCCGTCGCCTGCATACCTGAGCAGGTTGTAGGGACTCCAAACACCGGGGGAGCCACCAGCCCAGCCGGTTGCAGCTACCCAGGACTATGTGGTTCCTGCTATGCCTGAGGATGAGGAGTAGATTAGAGAGGTTTGGGAGACTTCAGACTCCATCTTTCAGTGTTGAAAAAAGAGAGGATGCACAAAGCTTCTTGGACAGGTGTTAGAGGATACTCCGTACAGCAGGTATTCTAGAGACCACTGGGTCTCGTTCACTAACTTTCCATTCTATGGGGCTGCATTCAGTTGGTGGGAGGCTTATGAGAGGCTTTAGACGGTCGGCGCAGCACCCCTTACCTGGAAGTAGTTCTCTATTATCTTTCTAGAGAATTTTATGTCTCAGTCCCGTAATAGCTGCACAAATAGTTTGAGCAGCTTCATCAGGGTGATATGTCTGTGACACAGTATGATATGTCATTCTCAGAGTTGGCCCGTTATGCTATCTGGTTGGTGCCCACAGACAGGGAGAGGATCAGGAGGTTTATAGATGGCCTCACTTTTCAGCTTCTATTGCTTATGACCTGAGAGATTGTTTGGTGCTACTTTTGATGAGGTTGTCGACATTTCTCGTTAAATTGAGATGTTTCCCAGTCAGGAGAGGGTTGAAAGGGAGGCCAAGAGGCCTCATGGATAGGGTGGATTTAGTGGTGCTTCTTCTAGGGGTCAGTTCTAACACGGTAGAGGTCGTCCTTTTAGACATGCTCAGATGGCTCGCCCAGTCCACCGTGGTGCATCATCTGGCTATGGTTCTCACAGTTATCACCAGGGTTGTTCATCTCTCGGTGCCCTACCAGCGCAGAGTTCATCCCGTTCCCCATCGGGTCACGGTTTGTCTATGCCAGGTCTTTCTGTCAGTTATCCCGGCGCTCGGGGCTCCCTTCAGTCCCCAGCACCAGCACCGGGGAGTTGCTATGAGTGTGGGGAGTTTGGCCACATGAGGAGGAAGTGTTCCCATATAGTGGGGGGTCCCGCTCTATACAGGAGTCAGTCTATGTCATTAGCACCAGCCCCTCCACCACCCGCTCAGCCAGCCTAAGGTGAAGCCTAGTCAGCTAGGGGTCGCTTGAGAGGGGAAGGCAGATCAGGGGGTGGCCAAGCCCATTTTCACGACCCAAACCGATGGGCCGCGATAGGCACCCGATACCTGACTCAACCGATACCAACATAACGTATCTTTTCATGTCATACTATCATAGATAACTGATCCGGAAGGCGGCCGTGAGATAAGTAGAATACAACATGTGATACCAACTTATACATCGGACATATGGGTCTATCAGACCAAAATAACCATTCGTATACTGAACATAGGTCGACAAGACCATACAATCTTTTACGTACATGACATCTATCTATAGGCCTATAAGAATAAATAATTTTCATAAAGGTCGGGAAAGAGTCCCTCCATACGAAATAATTACACTTCTAAATCATACTAACCAAACAAGCAACTTCGAAGCAAATGGAGCGCACCAACGTATTCTGCTGAGCTGATAGCCTACTTGGAGGGCTCTCAACCTCTCTATTGGGACCTAAGGGCATGAAACGTAGTGTTCCCAGGCAAAAAGGACGTTAGTACGAATAATGTGCCGAGTATGTAAGGCACATAAATAAGTACATAACAGACATGGAAGAAGTATAGAGTAAATGACTCAACTTGTAAGTCTGTATAACTCCGTTAATCATGAAATAATTATAGTATCATCCATATGCGTATGAATGTCATGTCGTGCATATGTACATGTTTCATAACATCATCAGGCCTCTGAGGGCATCCTATCATATCTCTCGGCCACTGTAGGCAAAATCATCAACGTATACCAGTCGATCAGGTGGTGGTACATATATAACGTCCTAACCTTTTCCCATATCCCATATACATATAATATATATATATATATACATATATATATATATATATATATACACACACACACATATATATATATGCGTATATAACGCCATCTGGTCATGGGTCAATGTGCATGTATAAATGCAAATGAAATACGTTAATAAAATCATTCGCTATGTCATAAGACCATTATGCCTCTGATTAATATCATGAAATAAACTTTACCAACTTATGTGTTTTTGAGACCCATGAACAGATGATAGAATAATATGACACATGGGAGAATAAGAATATATACATCTCTATCATTTTTACGAATAGAACAATTTATGGAATTTGTGCATTTGCTCGTTTCACTTGTGTCATATAGATCATGCCAAAAAGAAAGAAGGGATTGCCTTAAAATACCTGGAGTAGAGAAAAATCCATATAATATTCTTGAAAAGGTTGCACCATACTCCTCTAGAGTCTCAAAATCTCACGTTGCTAAAATATATTGTCGGAATCTGAAGATGGCGATGCACTACTTATACGAAACAAACACCAAAAAAAGATATTTTAGCCCAAAACTTTCTCACCGTGTTCCCTTGCCATCTGACCTCTAAGTTCTTATTTGAGACCAATATGGTGTATCTTAACAAATAACTTTTAGTATCCTTTTCAATTAGTAAACCTTCACACCTTGTATGCTTTTAGCCCACACGTCCAAATAAAGGTGACATTAAATGGTCACCTTTCATGCCAAATGATGAGTCATTTGATGTGCTATCAAAGGGTTGCCACGTTTTTTTAGTGTTTATCCAAAAACTTTAATTAATCGACCACTAATAATTAATTAACTAGGTAATGTCCCATTACCCAATAATCAACCAATTACTCACATAATTAAGAATTATGTCCACTTACTTAAAATAGTACTCACTTTTCACACACCTTATACATCTTACTATCATGGTCATATGGTACCTTGTATGGTACTAATCCATAATATCGTGTATTAATGCTCGGCCCATATTTTATCCCAACATGCCAAACTTGGAGGAAAATTTATTTTCTTTGACTTGCTTCCCCTCTCACCTTCACGAATTTATTCATCACTTGTTTGAAATAGCACAATCCTTATAATCTCCAAATAATCTTTTCCTTGGACTGATGTCAATTTCCTTATAACAAATTTAGCGTACAATACTACAGGGTGCAACATCATCGTAATTTAATACTACGAAGCGTAACACCAACGTATGTAATACTGCGGGACGTAATATTGACGTATATTGTGGGGCGTAACATCATTCCTCCCTTTGGAACATTCGTCCTCTAATGTTGACTGATGCTCTTATCATTTTCATAACTTATAGCTCTTGTGAATACCTTAATACTCTCCTTGCCATTTAGGCAGTTGTTCTGTGAATAAATCCAAAATCCAGGGCATTCCCTCCTTTTGGCCTATTTCCCATGCCATGACTTGTGATCGAATTCCTTCCAATCTCGTAACTGTTGCTACCTTCTATCATGTAGTATCTACGATACTGACCTTGTAAGTGTGCCAATGTGACTCTTCTCTCCTTTTTCCTTCAGCTTTTAGCCATTCTCTAGGCCTTACTTTGTAAACATATACAAGACTTAATAGGATGCCTCTCTGGGCATCTATAGGTGTAGTAAAGTTCCTCGCTCAGTACTTTGTAGAACATGCGAATATGGATATATATTATTTGATAGACCTGGTTATCCATTTGTATGACTTTATTGCATCTACGTAGGTTATACTATACTATAATTCTTACTTTGATTAATCGTTATTGAGGTCTGCAACCAACTCCAGGTTACTCTTGTTGCTTATCCTTAAGACTGATGGCCTAATCTCATCTCATACTGTTGAAATTTTATCCATCTATTGTTGATTCACCTTAATTTTGATTCATCATCTACCACTGATAACTTGATCTTTTATGTAACACCGCCGCTAGGGCTCGCGTCTCATCGCGGATATCATGAGTAATTAGATTGATCCTTAGGATGATACGATACTTCCATAACCATACTTTATAACATCCCAATGTGACTCGCCTTATATGGGTATTTTAGTCTCGTGTAACTCATGAAATCCTCTTCATATCATTAATAAATCGAAGGCACAAACGCCATTCTTTATCTATCACAATCACACCCTCATTCCACTACCAAGGCAACATTCCATTCCTTCTAGATGTTATTAGTCTTAGACTCCTTTGAGTTCATTCAGGCTATGTTGAACTTTCTATAACTTAGAGGAACCATCAACTCCTTTGTTTTCACAGGCTTAATCCCGAGGACTTATCCATTTTCATCACCTTCTCACTTGGCTTCTCCTTATCCTTACTCTTGTCTTACGAAAACCTTGTCGTTCCCATGCATTTTCTGGAACATCAAGCGAGACACCGCATCATCTCTAACTCTTCTTTTACTCTCTAATTAAACCTTTCGGTACTTAAAATCCATAGTATTCCACTGACGATGCTGCTATTATTCCTGGATAATGAATCCCCTCTTCTAGCCTTTTTCAAAGTATGGACTATTCACGACCTTATGCATTTGAGTATTTTGTATGTTGTTCCCCTTTACCTTTCTTACCTTAAAGTCTAGCATCGTATCTTCTATCTCTTTCATGACCTTCCTTCCACATTGGCATAATTCACCTTCACAACTTGAAGATCTATTATAATATTTGCACCTCTGGGCATACACAATTCGGTGGGAGCTTCATACTGACTTCTTATGAGGCTAGTACTTCTTCTAAATGACTTTATTGTAGAGCCGTTATAGAATATTGTTGTTGTAATATCTCCCTTTCACCTCTGATATTAAGAGTAATTGTGTAATATTCTCAATCACGATTTCTATAATTTTTGGGTCCAATAACCGAATTCCTGATTTACTTCGTTGATGTAACTCTTTAGTTTCCTCCTTCTGATCGGCCTTTATGTCGGCTTAAATTATCTCCCGCTCTGAGGTTCATGGTATTAGTTATTCTGTTTAGCCGTTTATGGGCGCTGAGGAATATGCATGATACAATCCTTTAACAATTTAATCCTTCGTTTATGACCTGGGCTCAATTCTTTCTTTTAACGTATACAAGAATCTTCTACGACTGTATGATTGTCAACATATATGCTGCATGTATAAAACTCTGAACTCTTAAGTGCATTCATAACGTAACTAACTCTGGATTATTAATCGAATGATTCTTTCCGTTCCTTTTTAGCTTTCTTTAAATGTAAGCAATTACTTTTCCTGGTCTTCCTGCCCCCTTGTTGCGTGCATACATAGCTTACCTTAGTTCCAACATATACTGAATTCTACACAACCCATATGGTCTTGAATATCACTTCTGATTTTACTCCCCGTTCATTAGTCACGGTAGGTGCCACTGTCTTATGGAGTGCATGCAATGTTGTTGTGAGACTGTTGTTACATGACAATTTCCTCTTTAGGTTGTTGTGCTTAGGTTGAAGCCTTCTTCCTTATTTCCTCAGCTAGTCTTTCGTTGTAGTACTTAGGGAGAACCCTTGACTCTCGTAAAACTGTGAACTTATTACAGACCTTTTGATGTCCTTCCTTGCCTATAATCATCCGTAATTGCCTACCTCCATGCCCTTGTACTTGTAGGGTTTCTTCTGAACTGATATTTTGACTGCCTTCCTAATGGTACTTTCTTTTATCCCTGTAATACTTATACGGTACCTTTAACTACCCCGACTCCTATTTGAATATATCTCAAGTATTATAATGACATTACTGCGAGGCTGAATTCTCCATGTTGGGGTTTACTACATTTATCTTGTATGATCCACTGATCCATCTGTAACTTCTTGTCTCCTCATGACTACGCTCTTCTTGAATCAACTACTAACTACTCGTCGACCCATTCTCATATCCATATTCCACGTAATCTCTCTGGGGTTATTTCCTTTGTCCAACTTACCTCTTGCACTGGCTCCTTATTTATCAATAACCTTCCGGGCAGGAACCCTTACTTCCTTTTTATGACGTCGTGCTTACATAACATTTTGGAATCATAGCATATCAGTAGGATTCGGATAAGTGAAATATCATCCCTTTCTCATTTTTATCACATTCTTCCTTTATCATTCCATATTACCCCCTTTAGGGGAGTACTAAGACTTGGAGCTACGACGACCTGCCTATAGATGTTTTTCCTCTCCATTTTTGGCGTCTTTTGCATCATCAATGACCCTTACTCGCCTTGCGGTAATCCTTCTGTACCAAGGATAACAAAATTCCTCACTCGCAATGGTGGCACTTACTGTAACTGGCACATATAGTCCCTTAAGCTTAACTTTGCTTACATTGCTTGCTTTAGGGAAGCGTTTTCCTGAATGATCTTTAAAGGTTATTCATCTACCGTCCATTCTATTATCGTTGGAATGCAGTCTAAAATTCTCATGATGATGACTATTATCAAATCACTCAGTTCCTAATTCATATTTAGTTTATCTTGTTCACCAATCCATACTGATTTCTATTACTCTGGGGTATAATTTTTCCTTCTATTAATCACATTAGAGTCACGCACTTATTCCTTGAAATGAGGGTATGACTTTATGGCCTATACTCTTTCGTTGTCTCAAGGCCTGACTCCTCTCGTCTTTCCCTTAACTTGACTATATATCGTATAATACCGCCATCATTCATTTTTTTTACTGTTGTCATCCATGCATCACATCTTACTCATAACGCTTCATTATCCCTCTTCGTACTTCCCTACAAACATTTCAATCTATCACTTTGTTCTGAAAATTTGAACAAAACACTCTTTTGCTTTTAGCTCCCCTTGCTCCATCCATTAGCTCTTATAATTTCCAAACATTCTTTCTCTACTAGGGACGGGAGCCACACTTAGGTAATATTTATCCCTTCGAGGATTCCAGCGCACGTCTTTGTAGTACTCATATCTAGTTGTACTATTTTAGAGTTCACCATCTAGGTATCTCACAAGGAGATCCATTAGCACCTTTGTAATATCCTTCGGAAATGTCAACTAACGCAAATAATCAAACCATCATTTTGGGTTACTCTAACCCCAGTCGGTTCCTGATATTCGTCCATCTCTTAACTATTTCTATTGTCTCCCATGGAGCATAATTGAGATGGGTGTGACTAATTGTACATACCTCTGTTACAATTGAAGGTATCTCAAAATGCTTATATTTCTCTACTTGAATTGTAAATACTGTTAATCTTCATTAATTGGGTACCTCGCACCCTTCTTCACCTTGCTTCTTTTACTTGCTGAAACTTGTGTCTACCTTCCGATTCTCTTATTCCTTCTTACCATAAGAGTGGATAGACATTCTTGCCTCGGGGATCCTTATCAAGAAACTTACACGTCTTAGTACACACATGATCTGTTGAATACCTCATATTTATCCATCATAAGCATGATGCAAAAACTGAGTTCCTTTGACTCAACTCTTCCACAGTTTTATCTCTTACCAACCGTCTTTCTGGATGTAGGCATCGTCGTATTATGAATAAGATAGAGTGAGGATATTGAGTTCTTACAATTGAGTTCTATCACACGATCTAGAGTAGGAAGAAAGAGTGATAGTCCTAAATGCCTCGTAGCCTCGTACTTATAAGTGTGGTGCACGACACACCCATAAACAAGACTCTACTAGAAACGGCTTGTAGACTCTCTAGGACAGAATTGCTCTGATACCACTTTGTCACGACCCAAATCGATGTGCCGCCACCCGGTACCTTACTCAACCAAGTACTAACATAACGTATCTTTTCATGTCATACTATCATAGATAACTGAGCCGGAAGGCAGCCGTGAGATAAGTAGAATACAACATGTGATACCAATTATACATCGGACATACGGGCCTATCAGACCAAAATAACCACTCGTATACTGAACATAGGCTGACAAGGCATTAAAATATTTTACGTACATGACATTTGTCTACAAGCCTCTAAGAATACATAATTTTCATACAGGTCGGGACAGAGTCCCGCCATACCAAACAGTTATATATCTAAATCATACTAACAAAACAAGCGACTCCGAAGCAAATGGAGCACACCAACGTCTTCCGCTAAGCTGATAGCGTACTTGGAGGGATCTCGACTTGCTTATCGGGACCTGCGGGCATGAAACACAGTGTCCCCGGGAAAATGGGACGTCAGTACGAATAATGTACCGAGTATGTAAGGCACATGAATAAGTACATAACAGACATGGAAGAATTATAGAGTAAATGACTCAACTTGTAAGTCTGGATAACTCCGTTAATCATGAAATAATTATAATATCATTCATATGCGTATGAATGTCATGTCGTGCATAGGTACATGTTTCATAACATCATCAGGCCTCTGAGGGCATCCCATCATATCATCTCGGCCACTGTGGGCAAAATCATCAACGTATACCAGCTGATCAGGTGGTGGTGCGTATATAACGTCGTAACATTTTCCCATATCCCATATACATATAATATACATATATACGCGTATATAACTCCATTTGTTCATGGGTCAATGTGCATGTATAAATCCAAATGAAATACGTTAATAAAATCTCTCGGTACGTCATAAGACCATTATGCCTCTGATTAATATCATGAAATAAACTTTACCAACTTACGTATTTTTGAGATCCATGAACAGATGATAGAATAATATGACACATGGGAGAATAAGAATATATACATCTCTATCATTTCTACGAATAGCGTAATTTATGAAATTTGTGCATTTGCTCGTTTCACTTGTGTCGTATAGATCATTCCAAAAAGAAAGAAAGGATAGCCTTAACATACTTGGAGTAGAGAAAACTCCGTATAATATTCTTGAAAAGGTTGCACCGTACTCCTCCAGAGTCGCAAAATCTCACGTTGCTAAAAAATATTGTCGGAATCTGAAGATGGCGATGCACTACTTATACGAAACAAACACCAAAAAAAGATATTTTAGCCCAAAACTTTCTCATCGTGTTCCCTTGCCATCTGACCTCTAAGTTCTTATTTGAGACCAATATGGTGTATCTTAACAAATAACTTGTAGTATCCTTTTCAATTAGTAAACCATCACACCTTGTATGCTTTTAGCCCCCACTTCCAAATAAAGGTGACATTAAATGGCCACCTTTCATGCCAAATGATGAGTCATTTAATGTGTTATCAAATGGATGCCACGTTGTCTTTATCAAAAAACCTTAATTAATCCACCACTAATAATCAATTAACTAGGTAATGTCCTATTACCCAATAATTAACCAATTACTCACATAATCAAGAATTATTTTCACTTACTTAAAATACTACTCACTTTTCACATACCTTATACATCTTACTATCATGGTCATGTGGTACCTTGTATGGTACTAATAAATAATACCGGGTATTAACGCTCGGCCCGTATTTTATCCCAACATGCCAAACTTGGACGAAAATTCATTTTTTTAAATACGCGAACATATTAAATTTAACGTACAATACTACATGGTGCAACATCGTGGTAATTTAATACTGTGAAGCATACTATATTCATAATATAATACTGCGGGACATAATATTAACGTAATATTGCAGGGCGTAACACCCGTTTCTATTCCCTCCCTTCTAGAGATGTCATTGCTTTAGATGTTGTGATTACAGGTGTTGTCTCAGTTTGCCACAGAGATGCCTCTGTATTATTTGACCGTGGTTCCACTTATTCATATGTTTCCTCGTATTTCGCTCATTTTTTGGATATGCCACATGAGTCGTTAGTTTTATCTATTTATGTATTTACTCCTGTGGGCGATACTATTATTTTGGACTGCGTATATCGGTCATGTGTGGTGAATATTGTGAGTCTGGAGATCAGAGTAGATCATTTGTTGCTCAGTATGGTCGATTTTTATGTGATATTGGGTATGGATTGGTTGTCTCCATGTCATGGTGTCCTAGATTTTCACACTAAGACTGTGACGTTGGTGATGCCGGGGTTTCCGATGGTTGAGTGGAGCAGTTCTATAGACTATGTTCCCGGTAGAGTGATTTCATACTTGAAGGCTCAGCGGATGGTTGAGAAGGGTTGTCTATCCTATTTGGATTTTGTGAGGGATGTTAGTGCAGAGACCCATTAGAAGAACTATCATGTCTGTGATCTTGATTTAGAAGCTATTGTTCATGCCTTGAAGATTTGGCGGCACTATTTGTACGGGATTCATTGTGCGATCTACACTGATCACCGGAGTTTCCAGCATCTGTTCAAGCAAAAGGATCTTAACTTGCATCAGTGAAGGTGGTTAGAGCTTCTTAAGGACTATGATATCACCATTTTATACCATCCGGGGAAGGCTAATATGGTGGCCGATGCCTTGAGTCACCGGGCGGAGAGTTTGGGGAGTTTAGCGTATCTTCCAACAGCAGAGAGATCCTTGGCATTGGATGTTCAGGCCTTAGCTAGCCAGCTTGTCATATTGGATCGGAGCCAAGTCGGGTATTAGCTTTTGTGGTCTCTAGGTATTCTCTTTATGATCGTATCAGGGAGCGTTAGTATGATGACCCCCATCTGCTCATCTTCCAGGACAGGGTTCTGCGAGGTGATGCTAGAGATGTGACCATTGGAGATGACGGGGTGTTGCCGGATATGTGTTCCCAATGTAGATGGGCTATGAGAGTTGATTCTTGAGGAGGCCCACAGCTCGTGGTATTCCATCTATCTGGGTGTCGCGAAGATATATTAGGATTTGAGACAACACTATTGGTGGAGGAGGATGAAAAAGGATATAGTTGGGTTTGTGGCTCGATGTCTCAACTGTCAGCAGGTTAAGTATGAGCATCAGATACCGGGTGGCTTGCTTCAGAGGTTAGAGATCCCAGAGTGGAAGTGGGAGCAGATCACCATGGGTTTCGTAGTTGGGCTCCCACGGACTTCGAGGAAGTTCTATGCTATTTGGGTGATTGTGGATCGGCTAACTAAGTCCGTGCACTTAATTCCAGTTGGTACTACTTATTCTTCAGAGCGGTTGGCTGAGATTTACATCCGAGAGATTGTTCGCCTTCATGGTGTCCGAGTTTCCATAATTTCATATAGAGGCACAAAATTTACATCGCAGTTTTGGAGGGCCGTGCAGCGAGAGTTAGGTACTCAGGTTGATTTGAGCACAACCTTTCACCCGCAGATGGACGGACAGTCCGAGTGCACTATCTAGATATTGGAGGACATGTTACGCGCTTGTGTCATTGATTTTGGGGGTTCATGGGACCAGTTTCTACCGTTCGCGAAGTTTGCATATAACAACAGTTATCAGTCAAGCATTCAGATGGATCTGTACAAGGCTTTATATGGGAGGCGATGTAGATCTCTGGTGGGATGGTTTGATCCGGGTGAGGCAAGGCTCTTGGGTACAGACTTGGTCCAGGATGCATTAGACAAGGTGAAATTGATTCAAGAGCGGCTTCGTATCGCACAGTCTAGGAAAAAGAGCTATGCTGACAGGAAGGTTCGTGATGTGTCTTTCATGTTCAGGGAGAAGGTTCTGTTAAAGGTATCGCCCATGAAGGGTGTTACGAGGTTTGGGAAGAGGGGCAAGTTGAGCCCTCATTTTATTGGGCCTTTTAAGGCACTTCAAAGGATCTGGGAGGTGGCTTACAAGCTTGCCTTGCCACATACCTTGTCGAGTGTGCATCCATTATTTCATTTTTCTATGCTCTGGAAGTATATCAGCGATCCGTCCCACGTTTTGGATTTCAGCACGGTCCAGTTGGATAGTGATATGACTTATGATGTGGAGCCGGTGGCCATTTTGGAGCGGCAGCTTCGAAAGTTGAGGTCAAAGGATATAGATTCAGTGAAGGTGTAGTGGAGAGATCAGCCTGTGGAGGAGGCCACTTGGGAGACCGGGAGACTCAAGGTATGTTTCTAGACCCATTCAAGGACGGACCTTTATTTAAGAGGGGGAGGATGTAACGACGCGGCCATTCATTTCGAGAGTTATAGCCCCGTTTTCTCCAATTCTGCTTCTTTTGTGCTTTACAACTATATTATGTCTTATCGGGTTGGTTGGTTCGGTCCGGAGTGGTTTCGGAATAAATTGAGACACTTAGTCTCTTAATTAGAAGCTTAAGTTGGAAAATTTGACCAGATGTTGACTTGTGTGTAAATGACCTCGGATTTGAATTTTGATGGTTCTGTTAGCTTCGTTAGGTGATGGGGGGGAAGCCATTGAAGTGAAGAAAAACCTGTGGATTACTACTCAGTGAAGCAAACATTGATTTTTATAGCTTTTATTTATTATTTTGTAGTTCAATTATGCAAGTTATTTTAGAATTGATTCTTATGAATATGAGTAGCTAATTTTCTTAATCTAGGGTTTTGGTGGAACCCGTTGGGGGATAAACTTATTGTGATATTAATATAGTTTTGATTGGTTGATTAATCTCTATTTGTTCAACTACGTTCTTGTTGTAGTTGATTGAAGGGCCCTCAATTAGCTGTTCCTATTTATTATGTATCTACTTGAGAGAGAGTGCATATTTAGGTAGTTGTTTGAACAACATCACTCCCGGAGTATAGACGAAAGTCATAACCGAGGGTTTAGAGGTTGGATTAGAGATAACGATACCTCGGGTGCAATCTAAAGTGAACTGTAATGCAATCTAGCTAGCGTAACTTGAGAGAGTGCGTCTAGTAAATTATCATAATTACTTGAGAGAGATTTATGGTAGATAGAGTGTTCATGATTGATAGAGACAACTAATCAAACTATAAGAAGTATCCGAGAAGGAAGTTCACCAACGGGGGAAACCATAACCTTAGACCTTTATCATAATTGTTTACAACACATTGTTAGTAATTGTTAGTTATTATTATTGTCAGTAGAATTAGTAAAACATCACCAATTTATATTAAAAAGTCTTGAGAGAATTGATTGAGTAAAAGTTGCGTATTCTAAAGACTTGATTGATACGTAAATTCCCTGTGGGATCGACTCTGGGCATAATACCCTGGATTATATTTGCAACGCCCGTTTAGTCTTTTATTAGACATAGTTGAGCGTGATCAAATTTTGGCGCCGTTGCCGGGGAATTAACGGTATTATCAATTGAGTTGGAAGAAATACAAAATTCTGAAATATAGTTAATTTTCTTTAAATTTTCGTTTNTTCAAGGCCCTAAACCGGACCAACCGGAAAAGCAAACATCAACCACAAATTGAACAAATTGAAACCGACATGGAAGATCCACACAACCGGAACAATAATGGGGATGATGTGGTAAACCCAGTCGCTCAAATAGGGGCAGAGGTTCCCTTATATGACTGGGCACAATCCACAGCTTATAATTTGGCCACTGCGATACTGGTTTCTCAGATACAGGCCGAGTCCTTCCAGATGACAAATAATATGTTGCACTTATTGCAGAACAAACGGCTATTCTCAGGGTCATACATCAAAGACCCCCAGCAGCATTTGAAAAACTTCCTGTCAATTTGCAAAACACAGAGGCAGCCAAACGTCACTCAGGAGGCAATAAAACTGTTGTTGTTTCCATTCTCAGTGACTGGCGCTGCCCAGACTTGGCTAAACTCACTCCCCATCAATTCCATTACCACATGGGAGGAGTTAGTCAAACAGTTCGTGAACAAGTTTCATCCACCCAACAAGACTGCTCAACAAATTGATGAAATCTTGAGCTTCAGACAGAAACCAGTTGAAACACTACAAGAGACATGGGAACGATTTAAGGGGATGCTGGTTATCTGTCCACATCATGGTATTCCAGAGCAAATGTTGGGGCAGAGTTTTTATATGAGTTTGGTTGATACTGTTAAAGCAAATGTCGATGCTTCGGCTGGTGGAGCATTCTTGAGCAAAACGTGGAGAGACAGTCAAATCTTACTTGATAAAATGGCACAGAATTCAGGATGGACAACAAGGAATGCACCCATTACTCCTGTAGTTCACTTAGTGACATTCGATCCATGTAATACTATTATAGAGAACGTGGCCACCTTGATAACACAGATGAGTATACTTACTAAGAAGGTGGAAGAATCAGGACAAAAGCAGCAGGTACACATCGTAGACACAACTAATGGGGGTTTATGCACATCTTGCATTAGTCAACCACTTGGTAATCACTGGAATGTAGAATGTCATCACCCTTCTTATCCAGAAAATATGAATTATGTGTCGAATTATGGAAGCCAGAGACAAGGGGGGCAGAACTGGGGTCAGCAAGTTCAACCATATAGACCACCCCACCAACAGCAGAACGGTGGAAATATGGGTGTCAGGGGACAATAAGGTAATGCAGCACCGTATCAGAGGTCACAAGGTTATAACCATCAGAATCAACAACAAGCATAATACCCTCCTCAACATCAACATGGGGGAAAGCAAGAAGATGGGTTTTCCAGGTTAGAAGCTATGATGCAGCAGGTTATTGGGTCAAATGCCAAAATCAGTGAGAGAGTAGATGTACATGATGCAACTATTAAAAATATTGAAGTACAGTTGGGCCAGATATCTATGGCAGTGAACAATCGTCCTCCTGGAACTTTACCTGCAGATACTCAGGTAAATCCTATGGACCAGGGCCCAAGGCAGTTGATGGCAGTGACTTTCCGCAGTGGCAGAGACTTAAACTTGGAACTGGAGAGAGCTCGTGAAAGCACACAGGCCGAGACACTGGTACCCATGCCGATTGAACTTGATGATTCAACAAACTTGACCAAGGTAACAGTGCAACCTACTGAAGGAGAACCCAGTGCACAGGGAGAGACTGAAAAAGAAGTAGAGATATCACAGAAGCCGCTAGTTGAGGTGGTGGCTGAGAAAGAAAAGTCCCAAATCACTGGGACAAAGAGACCACCAGCTCCATTCCCTCAGAGGCTGGCCAAATACCAAAAGTATGAACAGTACAA
>MDKI01115412.1:0-42761 GCA_005239505.1 Nicotiana paniculata
ATTCCCTCTTACAAGGTTAGAAAGGAGACTTACCTCGTTTCAAGCCTACTTCTCGGGTCAAGACTGCACCCGAATCTCCAAATTCGCCGCCCAAGAACTTGAAACTAGCCAAACAATATATAAATAAATCAATCTATGTTCGAAAGTCCACAATTCTCCTATTTAAATGGTTACCCCAACCTATTTTGTAAAATCCTAAAATATACCCCCGGGCCCACATTCTCGGATTCCAGAAATTTTCAAGGGAAATAGTCACCCATAACCTAAGGATCAATATTATATGGTTTTTGCATGATTTCATTACAAGTTTCTTGATTAAATCATATTTTTACCAAAACCCTAGGTTTTACTCTAAACCCATGATTTCTACTAATTTTTGTGTGTTAATCTACCCAAAACTCAAGTGTTAAACTCACTTTTAAGTAGAAATTACTTACCTCACAATTGCTAAGCGAATCTCCCCTTTGAAAGCTCCCCAAGTCGTCCAAGATGAAAGAAAATGGCCTAAAAATGTCTAAGTCCCGCATTTAAAACAACCTTACTGCCTCCAGGACTTTCCCACCTCCGGCTCGAGGACCGCATCTGCGGTCTCGCATCTGTGAGACAATGCTCGCACCTGCAGAAAAGGAGAAAAAGGGCAGGCATCGCACCTGCGGAATGGAGCCCGCACCTGCAGCTCCGCTTCTGCGGGAAGTGGCCCGCACCTGCGAAAATTGGGCAGCCCCTCTAAAGCCGCACCTGCGGTCTCGCACCTACAGCTGATCCTTCGCAGGTGCGGTCACATTAGATCTGGTGCACCAGCAGCTCTTTTAGAGCTTGGTTTGCCTCGCGCGATTTCTGAATGGCATCCGGGCCCACCCGAGGCCCCCTCTAAATATACCAACAAGTTCTAAATCATAATACGTACTTGCTCGAGCCTTCAGAACGCCCGAAACAACACTAAATCCAAGAATCATACCCCAAAACCAACTAAATCCAACTTAAGAACTTTAAGTTCTTGAATTAGCTTTCAACACGCCAAAACATACCTATACTACTCGGAATGACACCAAATTTTGCGAGCAAATCATAAATGACATGACGGAACTATTCCTGGTCTCGAAATTCCGTTCGAACCTTGATAACACAAAGACACATTCCAAACCTCAATATTTGAACTTAAGGAATCATATTTCACTATTTGGCGTCGAAATGCTCCCGGGTCATCCGAAACTCGTTCCGAACATACGCCCAAGTCCGAAATCATCATACGAACCTACTGGAGCTTTCAAATCTCGATTCCGAGGTCGTTTACTAAAAATGTTGACCGAAGTCAAACTTGGCCTTTAAGGCCAATCTTAAGGAACTAAGTGTTCCTATACCACCCCAAACTCCTCCAAACCTCGAACTACCCGTCCCCGTAAGCTATAAATCAGTAAAAGCAAATATGGGAAGTCTTATTTAGGGGCACGGGGTTCTAGAACACAAAACGACCAGTCGGGTCGTTATATTCTCCACCTCTTAAACAAACGTTCATCCTCGAACGGGTCTAGAATCATACCTGGAGTGCTGAATAAGTGTGGATATCTGACCCGCATGTCCTCCTCGGACTCCTAGATCACCTCCTCGACTGGTTGGCCCCTCCAATGGACCTTTACGGCAGAAACCCTCTTGGACCTCAACTGTCGATCTTGCCTGTCAATGATAGCAACTGGCTCCTCCTCATAACCCAATCGCTCGTCTAGCTGAATGGTGTTGAAGTCTATCACGTGAGAGAAGTCGGCATGGTACCTCCGGAGCATGGACACATGAAAGACCGGATAAACTCCTGATAAACTGGGAGGTAAAGTGAGCTCATAAGCAACCTCCCCAACTCGCCTCAACACCTCAAATAGACCTATAAATCTTGGGTCCAGCTTGCCCTTCTTTCCAAATCTCATAATACCCTTCATCGGTGAGACTTTCAACAGAACCTTCTCACCGACCATAAATGATACATCACGCGCCTTCTGATCCGCGTAACTCTTCTTTCTGGACTGTGTTGTGCGAAGCCTCTCCTGAATCAACTTTACTTTCTCCAAGGCATCCTTCACCAGGCCAGTTCCATATAACTTAGCCTCGCCAGGCTCAAACCACCCGATGGGAGAATGACATCGCCGACCATACAAGCCTCAAACGGAGCCATCTCAATGCTGGACTGATAACTGTTATTATAAGCAAACTCCGCCAAAGCCAAGAACTGGTCCCACTGCCCTCCAAAGTCAATCACACATGCTCTGAGCATGTCCTCCAATATCTAAATTGTCCGCTCTGACTGCTCGTCGGTTTGAGGGTGGAATGCTATGTTGAGCTCTACCCGGGTGCCTAACTCACTCTGTATTTCTCTCCAGAAGTGCGAGGTGAACTGAGGACCTCGATCTGATATAATGGACACAGGCACACTGTGCAACCGAACTATCTCCCGAATGTAGATCCGGGCCAACCTCTCTGAAGTATAAGTAGTAGCTACTGGAATGAAATGTGCCGACTTGGTCAACCTGTCCACAATAACCCAAACAGCATCGACCTTCCGCAAGGTCCGAGGCAACCCAACTACGAAGTCCATAGCGATACGCTCCCATTGCTACTCAGGTATAGGTATCTGTTGAAGTAGGCCTCCTAGCCTCTGGTGCTCATACTTAACCTGCTAGCAATTTAGAAATCTAGCCACATACTCCACTATGTCCTTCTTCATCCGCCTCCACTAGTAATGCTGCCTCAGGTCATGATACATCTTCGTAGCACCAGGGTGAATAGAATATCGGGAACTATATGCCTCCTCTAGAATCCTCTCCCTCAGGTCGTCAACATTAGGGACACATATGTGACCCTCAAGTCTCAGAACACCATCCTCGCCAATAGAAACCTTCTTGGCACCACCATGTAACACCGTCTCCTGGAGAACTGCCAAGTGCGGATCATCAAACTGCCGATCCTTGATCTCCCCCAATAATGAAGACTGAGTAACAACAAGTGCAAGAACTCGGCTGGGCTCTGAAAGGTCCAACCTTACCAGGCGATTAGCCAAGGACTGAATGTCCAAAGCTAGAGGTCTCCCCTCTCCTGAAATGAAAGCCAAGCTACCCATACTCTCCGCCTTACTGCTTAAGGCATCTACAACCACATTCGCCTTGCCCGGATGATAAAGAATAGTAATGTCATAATCCTTCAGCAACTCAAGCCATCTACGCTGCCTCAAATTAAGATCCCTATGCTTGAACAAGTGCTACAAATTGCGGTGGTCTGTATAAACCTCACAAGGTACCCCATACAAGTAGTGTCTCCAAATCTTAAGAGCATGAACAATTGCCGCCAACTCCAAATCATGCATAGGGTAATTCTTCTCATGAACCTTCAACTGACGTGAAACATATGCAATAACTCGCCCCTCCTGCATCAAGACACACCCCAAACCAACGCGTGAAGCGTCGCAATAAATTGTATACATCCCCGAACCGGAAGGCAACACTAGAACTGGTGTTGTGGTCAAGGTTGTCTTGAGCTTCTGGAAGCTCGCCTCACACTCGTCAAAACATAGGAATGGGGACCCCTTCTGGGTCAATCTAGACAGAGGGGCTGCAATGGATGAAAAACCCTCCACAAACCGGCGATAATAACCTGCCAATCCCAAGAAGCTACTGATCTCTGTCAGTGAGGTAGGGCGTGGCCAACTCTGAACTGCCTCAATCTTCTTAGGATCCACCTTGATACCCTCCCCGGATACCACATGTCCCAAGAGTGCCACAGAATCTAACCAGAACTCACACTTGGAGAACTTAGCGTACAGTTTTTGTTCCCGCAAGGTCTGGAGCACAACTCTCAAATGTTGCTCGTGCTCCCCCAGGCTACATGAGTAGATCAAAATGTCATCAATAAAGACAATGACAAAATAATCAATATAAGGCTTGAACACCCTGTTAATCAAATCCATAAATGTTGCGGGGGCATTAGTCAAGCCAAAGGGCATCACCAGGAATTCATAATGACCATATTTCGTATGGAAGGCAGCCTTCAGAACATCCGAGTCCCGAATCTTCAGCTGATGGTACCCTGATCTCAAATCAATCTTAGTAAACACCCAAGCACCCTGCAACTGGTTAAACAAATCATCGATACGCGGCAACGGGCACTTGTTCTTGATGGTGACTTTGTTCAACTGGCAGTAGTCAATACACATCCGCATAGTCCCATCCTTCTTCTTCACAAATAACACTGGAGCAACCCAAGGCGATACACTCAGTCTGATAAACCCCTTAGCTAACAACTCCTCAAGCTTTTCTTTCAGTTCCTTCAATTCCTTCGGAGCTATACGGTATGGGGGAGTAGATATAGGCTAGGTGCCTGGATCTAAGTCAACGAAAAAATCAATGTCACGATCCGGTGGCATGCTTGGAAGGTCTGAAGGAAATACATCAGCAAACTCTCAAACTACTGGCACTGAATCAATCATCTGAGACTCGACGGTGGTGTCCCGCACATAAGCAAGATAAGCCAAACAACCCTTCTCGACCATACGTCGAGCCTTCAGGAAAGAAATAACCCGACTAGATGCACTAACTGAGGAACCTCTCCACTCCAATCTCGGCAACTCAGGCATGGCTAGAGTAACAGTCTTGGCATGGCAATCTAGGATGGCATGATAGGGAGATAACTAATCCATGCCCAGGATGACCTCAAAATCAGTCATATCAAGTAACAAGAGGTCCTCTCTGATCTCGAACCCATAGAATATAACCACACAGGACCGCTAAATCCAGTCCACAACCACAGAATCGCCCATAGAAGTGGACACATAAACAGGAGTACCCAAGGACTCACGAGGAATATCCAGGAAATGAGCAAACAGGGCTGATGCATATGAATAAGTGGATCCTGGATCAAATAATACCGAAGAATCCCTACCGCATACCCAAATCATACCTGTGATCACGGTATCTGAGGCCACTACATCTGGTCTGGCCGGGAAAGCATAGAATCTGGCTGGAGCGCCGGATGACTGACCTCCACCTGAATGGGCAAAAGTTGGTCGATCTCCCCCTGTCTGGCCTCCACCTCTAGGACGACCTTTACCAGTCTTCCCTCCACCTCTGGGTGGTCGGACCGTCGGTGCTATAACCACGGGCTGGTGACTCTGCTGCACTTCCTTGCCCCAAAGCCTGGGACAAGTCCTCTTTATGTGACATGGATCCCCACACTCATAGCAACCTCTCGACACCATAGCGTGCTGCCCCGAAGAAGAACCCTGAATAGCTGAAGGACGGTATGAACTCTCTGGCATAGCACTGAGATAAGATACGGAAGATCCCTGCTGACCAGAATACCCGCCGGAGGAACCCTGAATGGCTGGTGGGCGATATGAACTCTCCGGCATCGCGCTGAAATAAGGCCTCAATGGAGCTCCTCGAGGAGGTGGCGGGGGTGCTGAATATGGAGGCCTACTAGGCTGGCCCCTACCAAACTGACCTCTGCCCCTAGCTGGAGCACCTCTGAAATCCCCATAAAACCGAGCTCTCTTATCCTACTACCCTTGCTCTCTGCTCCTCGATCGATATCCCTCAGTCCTACGAGGAATCTCTACTACGAGATGATAAGGAGTCCCCATATCCACCTCTCGGGCCATGTTGGCCCTAATACCAATATGCAACCTTGCTACAAACCTCCGTACTCTCTTTGCGTCAGTAGGAAGTATCATAAGCGCATGACGAGACAACTCTGAAAACCTAGCTTCGTAGTCGATCACTGACATCTGACCCTGCTCCAGCTGCTCAACCTGATACCACAGCTCTTCCCTCTCAGAGGGTGGAATATACATGTCTAGGAATAGCTGAGTGAACTGCTCCCAAGTGATGGGAGGAGAATCTGCCGGTCTGCCAAGAACATAAGACTGCCACCATCTACGGGCCCTACCCTCTAGCTAGAAAGTAGTGAAGTCAACTCCATGGGACTCCAGTATCCTCATGTTGTGCAGTCTGTCCCTGCACCTGTCAATAAAATCCTAGGCATCCTCATGACGCTCGCCTCCGAAGACAGGAGGGTGCAGTCTAGTCCATCTGTCTAATAACTTCTACGGATCGTCGTCTGCAGCTGGTCTGGGCTCAAGTGTTGTTGCTGCTACTGACCGGACGGGCAGTATACCCGGAGTCTGATATATTTTTGCTGCATGTCCAGCCTGAGATGTGGCCGGGTCCGCTGGAAATAAACCAGCATGAGTCATAGTATCCATGAACCACATCATAAGGCCCAAGACCTCCTGAAATCCCGGCGCCGTCATGAAGTCCAACGGGGCAGGATCTACTGTGGGCGCCTCGCCCTGCTCCTCAGTGATAGGATCCTCCGCTGGATCCACTGGCGGTGCAACTGGGGCAGCTCTGGGACACCCTCGTCCCCTACCTCGGGTCGGTGCCCTCCCCCGACCTCTGCCACGGCCTCTGACGACGGGGGTAGAGGCCCCTCCCGGGTTCGGAACATCGGATGCGCGCGTCCTCACCATCTGTGAGAGAATAGAAGAGTGAGATTTAGCATACCATCAATTGCACGATAGAAAATGAATAAAGAGAGATTTCCTAACACCCTATAGCCTCCCGAAGATAAATACAGACGTCTCCGTACCGATCTGCAAGACTCTATTGAGTTTACCCATAATTTGTGAGACCTACGTGAACCTAGAGCTCTGATACCATGTTGTCACGACCCAAATCATAATCCAGGTCACGATGGCGCCCAACACCATTATCAGGCAAGCCAACACTAATTATCTAGTGAATCTAGTTTGTTTTCTATTAAATCCTTCCCTTATTTCAAAAATAATTTAGCCACTATGCATGGAATATAACACATAGCAGGTCAATTAAGTTACGAAGACCAAAAGTCAACTTTAATTAATTACATCACCAAAAGAATAGTCTACCAATGTGTGTGCTAGGAACTAGTGTCACAAGTCTACAGGCATCTAGTAGAGTAGAATCAAAAGAAATAAAGGACTATCCTACTGTCTGAGAGAATATAGACAGAAATAGCAAAAGAAAAACTCCAGAGTGTTGCTGAATGTCATCAGGAGAAGCAGATCATCGTGAAGCCTCAACCAAGTGCAATCAAGGACGAGCTTCAGACTGATACCCAGATGCACCTGCCTCAGAACCTGTACAATTAAGTATAGAAGCGTAGCATGAGTACATAAACAATATGTACCCAGTAAGTATCCAGTCTAATCTCGAAGAAGTAGTGACGAGAGGTCGACTTGACACTTACTAGGGCCAAAATAATACGTTTTAAATATAAGGCTAAGCAAGAATGGAAAATTATGAATAAGTAGTAAAGGCAGGAACATCAAATCTCCCTACAGATATCTTTGTGTGTCAAATTCCCTACCATACAGGTTGCTAATTCATTTTCCATGGTAATTAAAAGTTAAACAACCACAAAAACACCAAACAATTAGAAAGTACATAACATGCCACGAACATACGGCCGATCCAACGAAATAATAAATGTGCACTGTTGAAGGGTCGAACGACACGAACCATAGATGCATCTATTACCACCGCTCGCGAATCGTACATGCAACGCGGTCAAAATAAATAATAGAGTTACCCCTCTTGCGAATTATACATGCGACTCAGGTACTCATATATACACACATTCAGCAGAAAATCAAGCGTTTATTTGGGGATATTCTTCTAAGGGAAAACCAATAAATTAAATAATGATAGGTGACCTTCTTAGATATCCATTTAAATAATTCGATGATGGCAAGAAATTCTAAATTTATCTTTAAGATTACAAGATACGGCACGTAAAACATGTTTGTGGGTCCTAAACTCCCCCGACATAAACATAATAGTAGCTACGAACGGACTCTCGTCACTTCGTGCATGCGTAGCCCCCCACACTAGTAGCATAAAATTCGTTATTCCACCTACGGGGACAATTCCCTCTTACAAGGTTAGAAAGGAGACATACCTCGTTTCAAGCCTACTTCTCGGGTCAAGAATGCACCCGAATCTCCTAATTTGTCGCCCAAGAACTTGAAACTAGCCAAACATTATATAAATAAATCAATCTATGTTCGAAAGTCCACAATTCTCCTATTTAAATGGTTACCCCAAACTATTTTGCAAAATCCTAAAATATACCCCCAGGCCCACATGCTCGGATTCCGGAAATTTTCAAGGCAAAATAGTCAACCATAACCTAAGGATCAATATTATATGGTTTTTGCATGATTTCATAACAAGTTTCTTGATTAAATGTTATTTTTACCAAAACCCTAGGTTTTACTCTAAACCCATGATTTCTACTAATTTTTGTGTGTTAATCTACCCAAAACTCAAGTGTTAAACTCACTTTTAAGTAGAAATTACTTACCTCACAATTAATAAGTCGAATCTCCCATTTGAAAGCTCCCCAAGTCGTCCAAGATGAAAGAAAATGGCCTAAAAATGTCTAAGTTCCACATTTAAAACAACCTCACTACCTCTAGGACTTTCGCACCTGCAGATCGAGGACCGTACCTGCGGTCTCGCATCTGTGAGCCAATGCTCGCACCTGCAGGAAAAGAGAAGAAGGTCAGGCATTGCACCTGCGGAACGGAGCCCGCACCTGCGGCTCCGCTTCTGCGGGAAATGGCCCGCACCTGCGGAAATTGGGCAGCCCTTCTAAGGCCGCACCTGCGAGGCTTCGACCACACCTACGGTATCGCACCTACGGCTGATCCTTCGCAGGTGCGGTCACATTAGATCTGGTGCACTAGCAGCTCTTTTAGAGCTTGGTTTGCCTCGCGCGATGTCTGAATGGCATCCGGGCCTACCCGAGGCCCCGTCCAAATATACCAACAAGTTCTAAATCATAATACGAACTCGATCGAGCCTTCGGAACGTCCGAAACAACACTAAATCCAAGAATCATACCCCAAAACCAACTAAATCCAACTTAAGAACTTTAAGTTCTTAAATTCGCTTTCAACACGCCGAAACATACCTATACTATTCGTAATGACACCAAATTTTGCGATCAAGTCATAATTACATGACGGAACTATTCTCGATCTCGGAATTCCGTTCGGACCTCGGTAACACAAAAACACGTTCCAAACCTCAATTTTTTAACTTAAGGAATCATATTTCACTATTTGGCGTCGAAACGCTCCCGGGTCATCCGAAACCCGTTACGAACATACACCCAAGTCCGAAATCATCATACAAACCTGCTGGAGCTTTCAAATCTTGATTCCGAGGTCGTTTACTAAAAATATTGACCGAAGTCAAATTTGGCCTTTAAGGCCAATCTTAAGGAACTAAGTCTTTTCTATACCACCCCAAACTCTTCCAAACCTCGAACTACGCATCCCCACAAGCTATAAATCAGTAAAAGCAAATACGGAAAGTCTCATTTAGGGGCACGGAGTTCTAGAACACAAAATGATCGGTCGGATCGTTACACAAGTGCTCGAGATTTTATACTTCAAAGCTCTAACACTTGGAGGACTATGGAAGGAAAAGAAGACTAAAGAATACTAAAAGATCCAGAATTCGAGTCAAGCCTGGGTCAACCCAAAAAATCAAAAGTCAAGAGCAAATCAAGAGCCAAAAACACAAGCCTGATTCAAAAGCCTTTGTAATAACCTTTGATAAAGTATAAACTCGCGGATGTATATTACAAGATCCTACGAGTACTTAGGTTAAGGGAAATGTTTAGTTATGGGTTGAAAAATATACCCTAAAATTTTGTGAAATCTATTATAAGAAAAACAATTATGAAAGAGTTGTAGATGTTGTACAAAGAGTTACTTGAATACATGTAAAGTGTTATATAATTTGAAAGTTCAAACTACAAAACTTCCTCAAATTATTCAAGAAATTTCTGAGAAATATGTATTTTTCTACTTCTTTCATATATTTACACCAATATGAAGTTGAGACGTCCTTTTCATTAGTGTCGTTTATAAAAGGGCTCTCTTTTATAAAAAATTATGTCTATACCAAAATTACGAAATACTAAAGCATTTTTAAATGCAAGTTAAAGAGTAAAACAGAAACTCAAAACAAATATTATATATTAAACCTAGCTAAAACTAAGTATAAACTTAGTTAAAACCAAGGTATTTGATAATAAAACCCAAAACGGGCCAGGCAGAATTCAAAGCAATACTATCAGCAGAGGGAGAGGCAGAATCTAATATGGCATCATCAGCAGCGGGAGAAAATTCAACTTGAGCAGAAGAGGCTTAAACACCAACTTCAGCAGGAGTAAGTTCATCACCTTCGGGAACGCCGACCTCAGGTGAGGAAAAGTTCTGACTTTGTTGAGTTTTTTCAATAGTTTCCTTAGCTTTTGCAATCTCAGTAGTCAAGTCAATGCCTTCTTGGCTAGCCTCCATCAAAGTCTCGAGGCGCGTGTTCAGAAAAGCCCAGCTTACATTAAGAGTTGATTTATCATCAAGGGCCTCGCAATCTTTCTCCCATTGCTTAATTTCAGCTTTCAACTCTTCTCTTTCAATCAAAGAAGCATCATAAGAAGCCTTCAAAGGGGCGAGTGATCTCTCCAAGAATTGGACTCTGCAAATGAAGACTCAAGGATGTCTTTGTCCTTGCCAACTTGACTGGAAGAGGCTTTTTCAATTGCCAATTCTGCCGCCATCACTCTTACTTGTTGTTCCAAAGCGCACTTCTCCTCGTCTAAAACTTCTTTTTCCAACTGAAGACCCTCGTATTGTTCCTTCCAGTTGTCCACTTCCATACGATAATCATTGACTAGCTGCTCAGTGTGAACAATTCTCTTCATAAGCTCCATGCCTATCAAGTTGATTTACAAAAGAAAAGAAAGAAGTGATTATCAAACAAAGATAAAAAAAAATCACGAGGTAAATAAAGGAAAAAATCTAAGGCTTATACCTTCAAAGATGAATGAACAATATCGTTCATCCACGTCAAGGAACTGTGGCTTTCCAACTTTGACTTCTCAACTGGGCCAAGTAGAGGTTTTAGCCATATGTCAGGTTGACCAGATTTTTTCAAAAGATTACCATCCTCGGGGACTTCAATGGTAACCTTTTCATCATCCTATTGCTACTGGAAGAACCAACTTCAACATTAGAAGTGGTAGCAATAGGGACAACTGAGGAAGTGAAAACAACCACAGGAGGAGCATTAGCAGCAGCAATAGGAGCGGGAAACTGAGAACCAATAGGAGCAGACACTGGAAAAGAGGCAAGGGGTGCTTCTTCAGAAACAGGACCAAAATCTTCATTATCAAAACCACGGGAAAATAACTGATCGGTAGAGTCACGAGGTGCAAAATTCATCTCTTCATCAGAGCTCACTAAAGTAGCACTTTCAGGTTCATTCACGGGAACTGAACTTGGAGGAGGGGTGGCTTTATCATCTGAAATAACGCGCCTTTTAGCCCGAGGCTTGCGCACGAAGGAACCCTCTTCTCGTTCATCTTCACCCTCAGATCCATGAGCTCCCTCTGCTTTTCTCTTTGATGAAGAATTTAAAATCATCTCTTGAGCAAGGTACAAAGAGAGTCTTGATGAAGTAATAGATGCGGAACTGATACCTCGAATGGGAAACCCTAGCAGAGGAAAAAGTTAGTAACCTCCAAGTAAATGCGAAAGGAAGGAGGAACATTGAAGAGAAGGATACCATGAGTCTTGACTTTCTAACCAAACCTATGAGAAAGTTATTTCCAAGACCTTCCTTCCATAGGAGCAACCGACAAAAATTTCTCTGCCCAAGCACAAAAGTTTGGTATTTCTTCAAAAACATCCATGGTTGCTAAAAAGAGAAAAAACAACCACGAGATCGTAAGTTTCTTCTTCCCTCATAAAAAAGAAGAAAGATATTTTAAAAAAACTTACATGCAAAATTCCACTTTTCTTGGCTACCAGCCACAATCTCTATCATATCCAGGGCTAACTAAAACCTTTTTGCTCCTGGCCACGTGAGTAAAAACCTCTGAACGAAACAACTTAGGGGAGTAAAGATGAAGCAAGTGTTTAAAGGTGAAGGGTAAATGAGGACAAATTATATAGATATTGTAAACATGCAACAACTCTCCATACAATAGGACCAATATGTCCTAAGCAAACGTTAAAGAAATGACAAAATTCTATGATCGCTGGGTCAATAGGTGGTCTGAAACCTAATGTAAAAAGATATGTGTAAACGAAAGAGTAACCAACTTGGTACGAAGTTATCCTTTGGTTCGGACCAGGAACTAAATTTGGAAAATCAGATTTCTAGTGGCATTCTCTTCACACAAGAGAAATCAAGCCATTAGTAATCTGGGAAGGATAGACATCGGCACGATCATAGGAATTCATAGAAGTAACTTGGTTTCTAATTGATTCACGATCAATGGAGAAAGAAAACTCAGCAGGAATAATTTCATCAACTGTTGGTTTTCGAATGGGTTTACTTGATTCCTTATTTCTGGCAGAAGATATACGGATTGAAGAAGCCCTAGTCCTAGAAGAAGAAGGGGTAACAACGTTGGGTTTAGAAGTAGAACCACGAACAGATAAATATCCTAAGCTACGCAACCTAACGCCTCTTCTACTCCTAACATGAGAAGTTGAAGGGGAAAGTTCATCTACAATTACTACTCTACGAGGATCGGGGTTTGATGAAGACATGGTTGTACAGGAAAATAATACGTGCTGAAGAATAAAGAACGATTAAAGAAGAAGAACACTGTAGATTGAAGGTTGTCGTGAAACTAAAGGCACATGAGGTATTAATAAGAAGAAGCAACCGTCATGTAAAGTGAGTCATGATGGAAACGTCATAATGAAACAGTCACTTCATGACTGACGCAGTCGCAAGAAAGCCCTAAAAACCTCTGAAGAGTCGCAGACCCAATCGACAAAGGCCACGTGGAACATGCATTAAATAGAAGTGACATGCGACACGTTAGTTATGAAAAAGACACAATGATACATGGGAAACATCGGCAAAAACTTTCCGCCATAAATACGTACCACTTCCCAAATATTCAAGTGCAGAATATTCGGCAAGTGTGGGGACTATCTGTATTAGTAGAAAATAAATATTACACGTGGAGTTATATGTGGCTGACAGGGCATGATACGTGGATTATTAAGAAGATGACAACTAGAGCGTTACAATTAAAAGATGCACGAGTTACAAGAGGTACGAGCAAATCACTCACGGGATGAAAAGACATAATTGTTCGAGCCTAAATTGTTCAATGAAGAGACACGGACGGAATGAATCAAGACAGTAAAAAGGAAAGATTCACGAACCTCCAATTAATGAGGAAGAAGAATCCGAGTCATTACAGAATCTTCATGAACAGTTACGATTGCCTATTATAACGGTTCATTAATGTCATTAATTCTCTTAATGATTCGGCCGTAAAAGGAAGAAAATATTATATTTGTTAATTCCTATATAAGGGAAGAGAATTTCACTTGTAAAAACACGTTCTGATTCTTATTGGAATACAATTACTTTCTTTTGCTTTCAATTATTTCTGTATTTCTTATCACGTTTACTTCCTTTCACATAACTGAGAAAGTACGAAACTTCTTGATTATCAGTAACCCGAGTTCTTCTAAAAATAGGCTTTGACCAAGAATCTTATTTTTTGGTTAAACAACTATGGTATCCAACATTAGAGGAGACATATATTATTATTACATCCTTATCATTTAATTTATGTAAATCAAATATATTCTATTAATTATTTCTAAAATAAATAAGAATAATATAACTCCAATAACGTAAGACACTAAAACTAGAAGTCCAAAATCGTTACCATTCAATTTTGAACTTCATTAGAATAATAAAATGAAACTATATGAATGGAAAGATGAAGTTGTTTGGGCAATAGACCATATAAAATGCAATTTTGCAAAAGCACATATTTACGGGATGAGTTTGGCTGCATGTGTGTATTTCATTTAGATGGAGAGATATTTAAGATTGTTTCAGCAAAAAGTGAGATCAGTAGAGACTATGATTGAAATGATTGCTTAAAAAGTGTATTGCAGGGGTCATATGAAGAAGAAACTAGCAGGGAATATGAAGCATTTGGAAACATATCCTAGTAGCTGATGTTTTAACACTAGTTCTATTTGTTTTTGTATAAGGAATTGTTTACTGGTAATAAACAGCTGAGAAGTGCATAAGAGTGTTGGGACAGAATGTCCAAACTCTTGTTGATTTGTGCTGTACTTATTTCTTACTTGTTGGTGAATGAAATTATATGTTTACCAAAAATAAATGGAATTATATATAACACGCGAATCAGTAATTGTATATTCGATATCATCAATTTCCCAAAATCATCATTTAAGTTTTTTGTATTATATTAAAGTTTTTAAGTAGATTTTTTGTATTAAATCCTTACTTATTTGAATTACATATAAATTTTTAATATTAAATCATTACTTATTTGAATTACATATAAATTTTTAATATTAAAATATCATATAAATTCATTGAATTATGTAAAGTTTTATTTTACAATTCAAATATAATTTTAATATAGTATTTATATTATTTTAAACATATTATTAAGATTGGGTACACGTACAAGCGCGTACCCTAAGACTAATATTTCTTAAAAATAAGTATACTTACAATACATTTGCGCATGTACCCTGAGACTAATATTTCTTAAAAATAGGTATACTTACAATACATTGACATTGCTGCAGTAAATTACTCAAAGAAAATATATAAGAAATAAAGTCGTAAAAGTTAAAACTACCACAGTCCTAGACCCAAATTTACACTGCTTGTGCAACATAAAGGTCGGGGCTTTGGCAAACTTGCAAACTTTACTAGGGTTACAAAATTAAATAATGAAGAATAATGGGGGAAGAACTGTAATATCGAAAAGTCGGAGGGTCTAAAGGACACGTTATTGGGCTTTTGCCAATCTCAAACACTGCTAGGGTTTATATAAAATTTTCCGCTTACAAACGCAGTAGCTGCTATTTGTCTGTTTTTCTCCCCGAAACACAAACAGTAGTTGCATATAGTGTTGGATCAGATTCAGGAATCAAGATGGACAAGAGTATGATTGGAGATTTGGATTCACTACCTGAAGCAGATAAGCTTAAAATGGCCGCCATGATTGACCAGCTCCAAATTCGTGACAGGTTCTTACCTTTCTCCTTTCTGTTTGATGTTTATATGCACGTTTTCACTTTTTACAATAAATAGGAAATGAATCTCCTAATGGTGGCAAAAGAAATTAGCTTAATTCATCCAAAACCATGATTTACTGCTTGCTGCGCCACAAATTCATGCTTATATTTTATTAGTAGGTTTAAGCTAGCATTTAGAATTTTAACCTATCCACCTTTTCTTATTCCCTAAAGCTGATTTTATATTTCTTTCCCTTGATATTTAAATTAAGAATGTCGAGTATTTGGTAATTAGTTCCAGCGGTGATATTGGCAAGCTTGGATCAATATGTCCCCGTGAATTAGGCAGTTTATTTGGCATGGCATTAGCTGGGCTGATACTCATAGGAGCAGCAATCAGCGCTGAATTGTGTTGGATGGTTAGACTGCTAGTCTTGTACTCATAATGCAGATTATGTGTTCACAACTTAACTTGAATCTAGTTGTTCTGGAGGCAGGGAAAATGATGGTGGACAGAAGCTAGTAATATATTGAGATAACGAAGTAGAAATTGAGGATAACTCTAGGGCTTCAGAAGCATAGCTTTCCTAGAGAGTTGAGATATTTATAAATGAGAGAGAGAGAGAGAAAGAGCTTTGATGTGTGTGTGTGTGCGTGTTTGTTGGTGCGATCGCATGTGCATGAATATACACACACACACACATATTAAGTGAATAGTTACTGTCTAGTGCTACCCTCTTCACGGCAGAGCTCATGTGCAATGAGAAGCTCGCTTTTGCACCTTGGTGCCTAAGCTGATATGCTGTCTAAGCGAGGCAAAGAACTCAACCTATTTTGCACCTAGCTTCTGGGTTTAAGCTTGCCTCAAGCAAATATTTTGCATCACCCCACAGCATAAGTCTAGTATCATTAGTTTGAATCCAAATAAAGACTGAAAATGTACACATCATCTGCACTATTATGCAATTAGCCATGTAATAAGCTATTGTAGGTAATTTGTATTTTTGGGTAGTTTATTCTATCACATTAAACTGATTAGGCGGATTCTATAGAAGAATCCATTGATGAATGTTGGAGTAATGTGTTCCTAGAGATGATTTTATGCGTTCCAAGAATTTGCTGGATGGGGTTTTCTTGCTTCGAGCTAATTAAATAGGGGTTTGTAGCGTAGTTTTGAGTTTAAATCCTTGGAAATAATCAGTTAAATTCTGTTGTGACCTATGAGGTCGAGATCTCCAATGTGTGAGGTTGAAACATCTATCAAGTTATTTTATTGGTTCAATAAAGTTTTTGCAGGGCATTCCTCGTTGATAAGCAACAAACTTATTCGTGTCGTACCTTTTGAGAGTAATAAGCTGATTTTTCTGCATTGAGTAATTTTTATTGGAGGCCATATCTTGGTAGTGAGCCATATTACCTATTTTGCTATTCATGTCATGAGTTCTTGAGAGTACAAGCCCTTTCTTGAAAATGAAACTCAGAAAGTAACTTTTATGAAGCCCTTCTCATGGTATTAGAAGGCTTCTAAAAAGTTATAACATTTTTGTTCGAAATGTTGAAATGCTTCTGGATAAAATAGTAAGCACAGTTAGTCAAACTTGGTGGAAAACAATTGAAGATTCAACCAAGAGACACCTGCACATCTTGCACATAATTTTTTGATGCCACCTTCATGTTTATTAATGAAATTTGTTGACTTGTCAAAATAATATTGGAGTACTCTCTGGGAAGGATTCTGTTAAGAACACAGGGCAAATATGATTAAAAGAATTAAAAATTTGGGAGGCTATGTGAGCTTTACGTAGTTCACATCAAATGTGTATACTATGTGATAAGTAGCAAATATAATTTCGAATCAAACATCCAACTATATTGATCTTAAGTTTGTACTGAATATGCAATTGGCAATTCCTGTTCGGATACTGATACACAGGGGAAAGGACATAGGTAAGTTGCAACATTTTACCTCCGTTAGCTCGTCTATCACTTCTGCTTCACTGATGTGCATATGTTGTGGCATATGCTGGAAAATAGTAATTTGAGTAGAGAAACGAATATTTACCTTGATAGTCTTAAAATTAGAGACTTCAGAGGAGTCTTGCTATATAGTAGTAGGAAATTCAAAAAGGATTGATTCTGTAAACAAAGAATGAAATAAACTAAAATATCTTAAAGCACATTCTTGAAGGAAATTAAGGACATTATTTTATTTTCTTACTGCCTGTCTCTATTAATACTTTCTCATGGTAATAGTATTGTAACTCTAAAGCTTCGTCTCTTTTGTCGCGAACAACTGCAGCTTGAGAATGTACAATTCCCTGGTTGAAAGATGTTTCACAGACTGTGTAGACACTTTCAAACGCAAAACTTTAGACAAACAGGAGGAAACCTGTGTCAGGCGATGTGCTGAGAAGTTCCTGAAGCATTCTATGCGTGTGGGTATGCGATTTGCAGAGCTTAACCAAGGCGCACCAACACCAGATTAAAATGCTTCTGGTTTATGCCTGCAGTTCAATTTCTCATTACTTTAGGCATTGTCTATTGCGGGTTAGTCAAGAAGGAAAAGGAGTGGAAGTTCCTTGCATATCCTTCGATTTTGGATGTCAACAACTTTCCTCGTCAGATGAATTAGTATAATGTGCTTTTGCTTCTCAATCCCATAGAATATTTCGAGTGAAAAATGTTAGAAACTTGAACAGTAGAACGTGATCTTGTTACTAGATTGCAGGTTATTTGCTGTTACCATAGCATTCTTTTGTGGCAGCATTTCTCAATTAATAAAAAATAATACTAGGAATTTGACAGAGTTTTAGTTATGGAATTAAATTCATCTATCATGCCTATCTTCCACACAAGGGTTGTCAACTAAACACGGTTGCCCTTGATAATCAACTTTAGTTTGGTTTCCGATTAGATACTATTCGTGTGATGTCTTTTTGCCCAAAACTTAAAGCAGCTTTTCTTTTGGGATGTTTTCAAAGTGGTTAAACTTGCAAAAAATTATAAACTTAGGTTATGCACTAATTGGGGTTCCCAAAATTGACTATTTGTGCACTTTTTCCGACTATCTGAAATTTACTGGCCTAATATTAGTACTTTAAAATATTAAAATTTTATAAGTTTTAATTCTAAGTCATTCTCTGGAAAAAATATGTCATGGATGAATCTTCTTTCAATTATAACTTTTCTCACAAGCTTGCTTTAGTATCTTTTAAATATTTTTTTATTTTAATTGCCATTAAATTTGATTTTTTCATCATATGAAAGTTGTAGATTATTAGTTGCTTGATTATATATTTTAAGTTCTATACCTTAGCACTATTTAGGTTTTTAAAGACTTATTTTTGCTGAAAGTGAAACGGAAGCATGATAACGAGTGAAATTAAAATTATAATATTATTAAACTGGATGAACTTTAAGTTGAATTATTGAATTGAGGATTTTTATGAGGCCTTCTTTATTTATTGAGTTATTATACATGGTTGACATATATGATATCTTCAGGAACTTATACTTTATTTTATTATTTAAACATAAATTTTAAATAATTTAGTATTTATTGAGATAGAATGCACGCGTATCGCGCGTACCTCGATACTAGTAAAAATAAATTTTAGTTGTCTACTTTCGCTTAACAAGAGAAAAATAATTTATTTTTTCTGGTTTGCCCTTAGTATTACTTACTCATTCTAAATTATTTTTAAATTTATTAAGATTATGCACTAATTAATGTGGCTATGATGATAAATTATATATTTTATTTATTATTTTTTAAGGTGTGTGCAAAGGTAACTGTGGACAATAAAAAGTAAATGGAGGGAGTATTAAATTTCAGCCGTCAACTCATCCATCAAAGGTCACTCGGTTTAAGACTATCCATCAGCTCTAGGAATCAAATCAACGCCAAAGTTTCCAATCAAACGGTTTAAAATTACCGAGGAATATCTAAACCGATGAACATGTTATTCAACGTATATCCAACTGAAGTGTGCCGTTTGAGGTTCAAACTTTCTTTTCGTAACCTACACGGGAAACCGTTAACGCCGTTACGGCACTCGCGTTAAATCCGTCATGATTCCAAGCAACAAAATGTTTAACGGCTACCAAACGGCCCCGTCGGTGACCCCTTGATATATTCGTTATGTACAAAAGCTTATATTTTTGTTTAATATTATGAAGATTTACTTTTCTGTATAATTCAACGGCAAAGTTTTATTTTGAGCTCAATTCATCTCTTAATTTCTCTCTTTAGGGAACTGAAGGATTTATTATTAGGTTTTGAATGAGCTTAAATATAAGGTTAGTTTGCTGTTAACTTCTTGAAATTGCGTTAAAAATATCAGTTTATTTACTCTTTTATTGATTTTTGATCAATTTAGTTTCAGTTTTAATTTATTCAACCTGTATAGTTTGGTTAATCTGAATCGATTTTTGGTTATCTGTTGAAAAGTTAATGTTTGGATCGGTTTTTCCCATGGAATATATTGCTTTGAGTTTTTTGCTTAGTTATAATTTTGATCTGAAAATCGAAATATGATGTTCGGGTTTAGTTATATACATGAAAATCATTAGGTTTCTAATAAAGTTGGGATTTTTTCATTGAATTTTGCTATTGGATTGGTGATTTAAGGTTTTTGAGTTGTGAAGCATGGATGATTTAAAAATAGAAGATTGCTGTACTGAGAATAAGCAATCAACGGCTGCTTCAACTTCTTCCGTTTCTGAAAATAGTGGCAGTGTAACTGTAAAGTCATTGGAAGCATGCAGCCCGACGCCTACATCACCAGCTCATCGGTAAATGTTGTTTGGTTCTCTATATATGATTTCCTAGATTAGAACCAGCATATTTGACCTTATATAGTTGCTAATTATAGTTTTGAATCTGACCGTTGGGAGAGCATTCATGCGAGTTTTGATTTCAAAGTTTATCTGAAGTTTATATTTCCTTTTTCGTATAGGACTTTTAAGTATCATTCTTTGGTACTTCGGGTAAAGTGTGCTTTTTTAAAAGTGGAATCCGTGGTCATGAGATTTTATAATACTCCAGTTAACTCTGTTTCACACCTTAATTTAGGTCATTTGTGAATCGGATCAGAATTTAGAACTAGGTTGTGGCATATGAAAGTAATTCAACAGCTGAATAGCGCGTAAATGTCAAGATTTTCTATCAGGAAGACAGTAGATTATTAGAGTCGGAATGTCATGCAATTTTTTCTCCTGTCATCTCCTTCATTCAGTCACGAAGCTGATTTACAATCATGTGAAAATGTCATGTTTCTCTGTAGACGGGTGTTTGAAGTTCACTGTGTTTCTGCTGCTAATTTTTTAGTTTTGAATGGCAAGATATTAATGTAAAGTAGTGATTGATGCTTATTGGTTTCGGCATTTTGTAATTATTACTCGATTCTGGATTGCATGTAAATCATGAGATCCTTACAATGAGTTGAATTTTGCAGGAGAACCACTGGTCCAATTAGACGAGCAAAGGGTGGTTGGACTCCTGAGGAGGTAAGTAGTTTTCTGGATATGCATGATACAATCTTGTTGTTGCAAGATAGTCCAATAGCCTAAAAGCTCAAGCCTCAGGTTATAGTGAGTTGCAGAAATCAAGTTTTCAATAGTGGATACTACTGAGTTACTAATGAATAATAGTAGGAATTTGGAAAAGTTTGTCTCTGGTGGAACAGTTTTTCTACTGAGTTTATTTGTACTTCTACAACCCCATGGTATATAAACATTAATGTGCTCCATTCCTAGAATTTCTTATTTATTGTTGCTTGTCTTTTGTATGATAAATTCAGCTTTTGGTTTTACTTTGAGGAATCATGCATTGATTAGATAAATTTCCCAATGCCACAGGATGATACGTTGAGAAGGGCTGTTGCAGTTTACAGGGGGAAGTGCTGGAAGAAAATAGGTATAACTTCCTTGCTAGTTGTTTTGGAAGCTATTAAAGATTGAACAATCTTCAGCAGCTCGTGCCTTCCCTACCTATTACAGATTGAACAATCTTGTGCTTCAAAACTAGTTTTTATTTTAATTTTTTTATAAGGTAATAATTTTCATTAAAGAATGGAAAACATATTCCCGAATACGAGGAGTATACCAAAAAGTAGAAAGCCTTAAAGAAAATATGGGAGATGCATGTCTGCTGTCCCTTTTGCCATTTCAAAATAACAGGCAAAAGTAAAAATGTCCATGCATATGAATATTGCTTATGAACTGTGGTTCAAACACACCGACACTCATCTTTGAAAGTTGATGTTGTTGAAAATCAGAGGTCGTAATATGATTATTATGGAACCCTATTTCTACAAATAAGATCGAGTAGGAAAATGATTTTATGCCAAGATAGGGAGCGATATTTGACCGATGGTAAGCTACTATACTTGCAGTAAAAATCAATGATTAGGTTGAATAAATAAAGGGATCTCTAACCACTTATTATCATATTACTCTATAAGCTGGAAATAAAGCGCATAAGATCCGAGGTGCCACTAGGTGTAAAAGTCAATCTAAGTACTCTGGGAAGAGTTTAGCTTAAGAGAGGTCATTTGCTATCTTTGCCTTGTTCTTTGACGCCACCCCATTCCAAAGACCAACTAAGATTTCTTAATTGGCTTGCTGTAAATCCTCCATGACGAATTTAACCTAAGGCAAAGCATTTGCTTTCTTTGCTTTGCCCTGAGACATCATCCTTCCCAGAGACTAGCAGAGTCTTCTTTGTTGGCTAATCGCAAAAGGTCCCATGGCTGGCTTGCCTCTCTCTAGGTTGGCCATTTTGCTTGAACAAGTGGTGTTTTACTCGTGCAGTGGTTTAGCCCATGGTGCAGTCAGCTATGATATACTCAACCTTCTTCTTTAGCAGTACATAGATTTCTTGGAGGAGATAGTTGATTTGTTGTTGATAAGTATTATGGCAGTTTTTGGTCTGGCATAATTTTACCATCTTGGTACCTTCATTAATAAAACTTTACCTTAAAAAAAATAATATACTCAGCCTTCTTCTTTAGCACGTCCATTTACAACATCTAGTGGTTCTCTCTTGAACAAAATTATCTCAGATCTGTGGGTGGTTTATTTGTTTGTGTGTTTTAAATGCATCTTTAATGGACATGCTAGGTCAATATGTTCAAACATGTTATTACTAATATGCTGTAGTGAATTATTTGTAGCTTAGATCTAGGCCAGCTTTGGCAGTTCTTCTGCAATTTGGTTCATACTACAATCATCATGTGATTCTCTATTTCGTTCTTCTCAACTTCCTGTGTTGTAATTGTTGTTTGTAATATGAATTAAAATTTTCACATTGGCTATACTAGCAAACATATTAGACGGAGAGTGTAACGAGCATATGTTGAGGATAAAATGGGAGAAGGTTGCCTGAGATGATCTCCGTTATCCTACGTAGACCTCCAAACTGGTGGTACTTAGGCATGGCACAATATTTGGATGGTTGAAGGTGTTAGAACAAAACGAGATTGATCTAAAATCACAAGGAGGGAAGTCGTCTTTTGAAATTCATGTGGTCTTAGCTATGAACAAAATTGAATGGAAGCAAAGGATTCATATATGGAATTCAACTACAACAACAACAACAAAAACATACCCAATATAATCCCACGGGTGGGGTCTGGGGTGCGGAGGCTAGTGAGTACGCAGACCTTACCCCTATCCGGAGAGGTAGAGAGGCTGTTTCCGATAGACATATGGAGTATCAACTAATTAAACAAAAAGAATATCAACTAAGTGGAATTAAGACTTGTTATTGGTGCACCTGAGGTTGGTGTTTGTGAAGAGTCTTTTAGTATGATTAGAAATTTGTATGTCAGTTTAAGTATAAGTGTGAGATTTGGAATTGAGTATTGGGATGGAATGAGACCAAATAGAAGAATAGATATCGAGGATTCATGTAGCCGACTCCAACTTGTTTGGCGTTGAGGTATAGCTGTTGTTGATATACTAAAGAATGGTGAATATGTTCCTTTCATAATAGTCTGCCAAACTTGGTTCAACAGATGGTAAACTTGTAAGGTTTACCAAAGAGCGGACACACAAGTTCAACTCTGAAATGTTAACTTGTTTGAAGTTTTTTTGTGAGTCACTCTTGATTTGTTTGATATCAACTGTTATTGGTTGTTGATCAATGGGCAACGTATTTCACTCAGTTTTTGATTTAAGCTTATCCTGTAACTAGATAAAAAATCTGGTTTTATTCAAACACTGATGTACATGCAGCTGAATTCTTTCCGGATAGATCTGAAGTACAATGCCTGCATCGTTGGCAAAAGGTTCTGAACCCAGACCTTGTAAAAGGACCCTGGACTCAAGAGGTTGGTTTTGCTTTTCTTCTATGTTAATCTGTTCTTCTAGATTGTGCTTGGATGATCTTGGTAATTTTCAATGTCCTTCAATTTATTGATGATTTGTTTATAGGAGGATGATAAGATCATTGAACTGGTGGCAAGGTACGGCCCTACAAAATGGTCTGTCATAGCCAAATCATTGCCTGGTCGGATAGGGAAGCAATGCCGTGAGAGGTAAGATCAATTATCCTTGTTTAATTTAACAGTTCCTTCCATATATCATAGAGCTATGTGTTGATTCATTGCCAAATTTCCCATTGCTCCGGAACTTAGATACTACATGTGTCGGTCAAAGATATATAAATATGACAATCTTGCTTTTACCGATTCAACTTTTTCTGCTAATATCACAATCAATTCTTCATTTTCCTTTTCAAATTGGGAGAGCTTACTGCATTGGCTTAATGATGAATTTTTAATTTCTTCAGATGGCACAATCATTTGAATCCAAATATTAAAAAAGATGCCTGGACGTTGGAGGAGGAACTAGCACTCCTAGATGCTCATCGGATCTATGGGAACAAGTGGGCTGAAATAGCTAAGGTCCTACCTGGAAGGTAATCATTCAGCACAGATATTGAACATCTTTAGGTGCGTCCAACACTAGTAGATGATCTAAAGGAAGTTATGAATTCTTCATTCAGTAGATTAAAGAGAAAAAAAAATCTATATGGCGTTTTCTTCTATTGGGTTCTAAGCAGTCACCACAGAAAAACTATAGGAAAAAGATCCTGAAAGACTCTGTGGAGATACTGGAATTGTGTATAATGAATCAGTTTATGCTATTATGTCTTGTAGTGCAACTGTGTGAAGGCCTTTGTTTAGCAGCTAATCTTTAGGCCTAATTTAACTTCATTTTTTTTGTTTGTCTGGCTAATATGTATATTATCCCCATGATAACTATGCTTTTCACCCAATTGTGGTAGAAAATGATAATTACGAATTTACTAGTTAGTTCTTATATGCATGTTTCTTATTCGTGGATATCACATTTATAGAAACAAATATCATTGTAGCCATAAAACATTTGATCTGGTTTTGTGTCTTACCTAGTTCTATCTGTCGGTAACTGTTGATCATCAGAAGCTTGTATATCATTGGTTTTGAGTTTGACTTTAAGGTATATAAGCTCTGAAGTTAAAGCATTTTCAGCCATTGTTCCATATAAATGACGCAATAACCTACAAAAGTATGCTCAAAAATACAGAATTCATTCATATTATCTTTTACATCTCTTAAACTACTTTTCTTGGTCATAACTGGGCGAAGTTTTATACAGGACTGATAATGCAATCAAGAACCATTGGAATAGCTCCATGAAGAAGAAGTTAGAATTTTATTTGGCTACTGGAAATCTTCCATCTGTTGGTAGGGACGGCCTTCAAAATGGTTGTAAGGACACCACTGGTACAGCTTCAGCTGAAAAGGTGCTTGTTTGCTCACATAAAGGATCAGATTCAACTGAGCTTGCTTCATCAGGAACTACCGATGTGTGTAAAATAGAAAATTGTGACAAGAATCATCAAGATGCCAAACTGCTGGTTGCAAATATTGATGCTTCCAATAGTGGTCCTAAAAACGAGTCTGCTGATTCTGAAGTTGTTAGGTGGGAGGCAGAGTCACCGGTAATAGATTCTATCCATGTTAAACAATTTAAGGAAATCAAGTTTGAAGGATATGGAAAGAATAGTGAAGTTGATCAATTTAGAGTCATAGAAACTCCATTTTCTTGTGAAATACCTACATGTGGTACATTGTACTACGAACCTCCACAGTTAGAAAGTTGTATTTCAATGGATTCAGATAATCTAGATATTCGATGGGCACATTGTGAATCTGATTCAAGTCCAAGTTTGTCACCTAGTTCTTTCTCGACTCCACCTAATAGTCTGAAGGGTAGTAGTTTGTATTCACAAACCCCTCAATCCATACTGAGGACTGCTGCTAGAAGCTTCCCGAATACGCCTTCCATATTTAGGAAGAGGAAATTGAGCTCCACGCCAGGTAATAAAATTGGGATTGCAGATGGTGATACGCGTAAGGATGAAGTGCATGATGCTTGTGAGGATAAACAAACTGACTGTTCAGAAATATATGGTATGAATAGGGGAAGTTCTTCGAAAAACCTTTCTTACAATGGTATTGGGCCATGCGATACCAAAGCATTTAACGCCTCTCCTCCATATCGAATAAGGTCGAAACGAAAGTCCATCTTCAGGTCCGTGGAGAAACAGCTTAAGTTTGCATTCGACAATGAGCAGCACAATACTAGTACTGGAATTAATGATTCAACTGTCAAAGAGATACATGTAGCAGATTGTCTGCATGCAACAAGAATGGGTATCATCTAGAACCTATGGTAAGAGCCATCCTTTCCTTCTAAACTACTTAAGTATATTACACATTCTAGTAGTTGAATCCGAAATTAATTCTTATTGATACACATAATTTCCTAATTTAAGTCCTCAATAACATAATATTGACGACTCAGTTACAGAATATTCTAACAGCTTCTTTCTTCTTATATGATTTCTGCTGTACGTCAAGCTTTAGTGTAAACTTCGGAGAAAGAATCAAGTTAACAGTGTGTCTAAGTAATCATTCATTGGATATTTAAACTCCGCTCATGGATCACCATTCACCAATAAAAAAAAGAGAACTCCGCTCATGGATCACTAATAAAAAAAAGAGAACTCCGCTCATGGATGTTGCACATGGTTAAAACCAAAATTTTGCCAAATACTGACAATGTAAATCCATTTATATTGCTGTTTCTGCTACTGGAAGTACTAACAGTTTTCCGATATGTGACAAAACGGTTCACTGCCATGCTTTTCTTCAACCTATACTTGTTAGCACTAGCACTATTATGTACTCATGCATGCTCTTGTCTTCAATTACGTGTGACATTATTGGCTCTGTCTAATATTTCTGAAAATATTCTTTAGAGGGGAAGAGCACGAGCATGTTTTTGAGTAGTTCCAATTGGATTACATCATTACCATTATCATCTTTTCTGTCGTGCAGGATAACTGCTGGAATCAGTATTTTACCCTGCTATTATCTGTGATACTGGCTGTCATGCAGTTGGAATTCTTGAGGTGTTGTTGTCACCTTCATGAATCAAAAGACATCAAATTCCAGAAGAATCGACCTTGCATATATACGTTTGTGTTAGGTTCCTTCTGATTTTTCTTTTTTACTTTTCTCATCTACACCAATTATTTTTAGGTCCTTGGCTATTCATTATACATAGATATTATAACAGTGAGTATTATTGAACTTGAAGATAAGTTGCAATCTATTAGTACAGGAACTCATCTAAGTACTTTGGTGGAGAATTATGTTGAAAATAGTTGTTCAATAAGATCAATTGTTTTGTTGTGTAGTAACTTCGCAGTTCATACCAGTAATGAGGTAAAACTATCAGCTTTTATGGACTCAACTGGTTGACCTCACATGATACTTCTGTCTCAATGATTTTCATTCATTCTGGACTCAAATGGTTGAATCTGCCAATTTTGCCGTACCACTTGTGGACATCAGATAAATACTGAAACTCTTTGATCATGGAGCATGGACTTTTGTTATGCCGTTCACAGATTAACCTCAATATTATGCCATGAGACCTCTAGATAAGGTAAAATATTGCCAAAAGTGCATTTTACATGACTTTTGAATAGAAGTACAGTGGCAATAGACAAGTTAGTGGGGAAGAATACAAATCATAAATATAAGCTCAGGAGGCTAATAGGCAGTTTCAACTTCACAAAAAGAAGGGGAAGAATCTGACATTCACAATTCTCCTAAACCAATTGGAGTCCTCACGACGGGACAAATTACACATGGTAAAAATCTTCCTGGGGTTTACACCAAGCAAATAAAATGTCTAGACTTTATCACTTGGTCATTGGTAAGTGATATGTATATGAACAAATTGTTTTGTTTAGCGTAAACATCAAGTGCATATAAGTGTTTTCCACATTGTGGAGAATCCTAAAGAGTGAATCAATGCAAAAGAAAAAGCCTCGTCTCCTGCAGGGCTTTGGTCTAGCGGTAAGAGCGCAACATGTGATGTGTGGGCTAGGTGCACTCTGAAAGTTCAAACTCTACCATAAACAAATGTCATGTATCTAAGTGGTGACAGGTGGGGGGAGGCTATCGAGTTTACAACCTTGCGCCATCGACCCTAAATGACTTAATGTTTATCAGAAAAAAAAAGAAGAAAAAAGTGCAACCTAGAATGTTGTTGGATTTGAAGTTACGTCATTTAATTTTGACTTTAATAAATTCAGATTTATTAAGCCAAAATGTTGACTTGAGTTAATATATCTTGAATTTATGATTTAGTCCATATTTTGTTATGGACGTGGTCTAATAAAATTTTACATGTATAAAATATACTTAGTCTGTTTGAACACTAAAGTTGGATAGGGAGGTGAATAAATCCTCGTAATTTCACTTCAAACGAGAATAGGGGGGAGGGGGAGGGGGGGGGGGGGGAATTTAAAGTTGTAGTGTGCAACCGAGTTTTCGGGGCAAGTTTAAGGGAAAACTGTATAGGCCAAAAATTATCGTAGTTATATTCAGATCACGTGTTATCAGCAGGGGCGAAAGCACACTTGGGTTAGGGTGGTAAGTTGACTATTCTTTGTCTGAAAACTACACTGCTTATATAGGTAAAATATTAGGTTTTAGAGGTACATAACATATATTGAACACCCTTTGTCGGATTTTTTTACTTATTTCAAGTTTGCACACCCTTGAGAAAAGTCTTGGCTTCGCCACTGGTTATTTAGTGTGGCTTCAGTGATCTGATAAGAGACGAAGGACTAGGTCGAGGAGTCAACAGAGATCAAGGTCGAGGACGAGCATTATCCTTAAAGAAAGTACTAACGGCTAGTTTTAGGATATGACTTTAAAGATAATATTCCAGTGTCACGACCCAAAAATTCCTAACCTTAGGGATCGTGATGGCGCCTAACACCACACTTGCTAGGCAAGCCAATGTTAGAATTCGATTAGCTATTTTTCATTTGGTTACTTATTTAAACACAATAAAATAAATTTAAAGTAAATTAAGTCTAATGATTTCTAGCGAATAACCTCATAAATAAAATGTTAAACAAATAAATAAACCGAGCCACGAACTAAATATATATAACTCTAAGACTACCCAGGGTCTGGTGTCACAATTCACGATCTTCTAAGAATATTACAAATAATGGGCTGAAAGAAAATAATATATCTGTTTTGAGTAGAATAAAACAGTCTCTATAAACTAAGAGAGGACTCCAGGAATCTGAGGACGCCAGCAGATCTACCCTCGTGCCTCCGAATGATGATATCGGCTACTAAGATCTCCTAACGCTGGCCGGTACCTGGATCTGCACAAAAGAGTGCAGAGTGTAGTATCAGTACAACCGACCCCATGTACCGAGTAAGTGCTGAGCCTAACCTAGGCGAAGTAGTGACAAGGCTAGGACAAGACACCAAATAAAACCTGGACATCGAATCATGCTAATAGGAAATAATAGAAATTAAAGAATGTAAACATCAATTAATGGGAAGGGAGCATGCGATAGGGAATTTTCAACATAAGGAATTAGGAAAACAATAAGGCAAACACAGATAATGATCAACAATAATTTTAGCAATTAAAGATAGAAAGTAAACTTGCATGGCATCACCCTTCGTGCTTTTACTCTCAATCTCACCAAATAATAAATAAAATACACGGCATCACCCTTCGTTCTTTTACTCTCATCCTCACCAGATTATAATTAAGAATTGCACGGCATCACCCGTCGTGCTTTACTCTCTTACTCGCCTTATAAATAAATCATGCCCGGCATCACCCTTCATGCTTTTCAATCTTCCTCACAATATAATTAAGTCATTCACGGCATCACCCTTCGTACTTTACACTCTTCCTCACAATCTCATCAAATCATCAACAACATAAAAGAGGATTTCACGAAAAACAGTATTTCATCATAATTTCTATCACAATTTAATATTTCAATCTCAACTCAATGTTCTCAAAGGAATTTCACAAGAAATCAATATTTCATCATGGTTACTATCACCATTTATCATTTCATTCTCAACTCAATGTTCTCAACATTTCACTAACAACAATAATCACAGATGATGGGCTTTAAGACAACTAGAATAACAAGAAATATCATTTACTCGCATGGTATGACCTGACCACAACGTATAGGTACTCGTCACCTCACCTATACATTGGATTTAACGAACGAGCAGGTAACAAGTAGTCATACAATACCTATTCTCTCAAGCTAAGGTTATACACAACACTTACCTCAATTCTGCAGGTCACTCACTGCTCAATTACCACTTTTCCTTTTGAATTCACCTCCAATACACTCGAATCTAACCATAATTAACTTAATATCATTAATTAATACTACAGGAAATAACTTTACTGAAAATTATAATTTTTCATAAGTTTTCTCAAAAAAAGTTAAAACTCGACCCCTGGCCCGTTTGGTCCAAACTTCGATTTAAAAGTGATGAAAAATATTGGGTAATTGAAAGTGTAGATTTTAGAATTGATTACCAACATTTTGGGGATGAACTTTGATGAAGAAAATCGTCTTTAGGGCTTGGTAGTTCGAAAACTAGGAAGAAAAAGAGTTTTGTCCGTGTTTAACAGTGTTTAAATATGACTGGGTAGGCCTTCATCGCGTTCGCGTGGTCTGCCCGCATTCGCATTGAGTTAGGCCTGTTGGCCTTCGCGTTTGCGGTTACTGGGCTGCGTTCGCATAGAGGAAAGTCAGGTTCCCCTCCCCCAAGCCCGTTACACTACTCGTCCGCGTGGACCAGATCGCGTTCGCGTAGGGCCTCCCCCCAGCCCATCGCGTTCGCGTCAGGGGTCCCGCATTCGCATAGAAAAAAAGGCCCAACTCAATTTTTTTTATTCTATGCGTTTGCGATAGATGCTAAGCGAACGCGAAGTACTAAATAACTGGGCACCAGAAAATAGAAAACCAACAACCCTCCTAAGTGTAAAATATTCTGTGGCCTATCCGAAACCAAACATGCACGCAAGTCTAAAAATATTATACGGACTTGCTCGTGCGATCAAATCATGAAAATAACGTGTAAACTATGAATTAAACCTCAAAACTCATCATTTTTCTCAAAAACACTTAAAGTTCACTATTTCTCAACCGGACGTCCAAATCACGTCAAATAAACTCCGTTTTTCACCAAATTTTATAGATAGCGTTTATTTACTATAACGAATCTGTACCAGGCTCCGAAACCAAAATACAGGACCGATACCCATGGTTTCAGACATAAATTCTTTTCTTTATTTCATTAATAATTCAGCAAAACAATTTCTTTCAAAAATTAATTTCTAAGGCTTGGGACCTCGGAATTCAATTCCGGGCATACGCGCAAGTCCCATATTTTACTGCGGACCTCCCGGGATTGTTGTAATACAGATTCGGGTCCGTTTACTCAAAATGTTGACTCAAGTCAACTAAAACTAAACTTTAAATTCTAAAAATTAGTATTTCTTATATTTTCACATAAAAGCTTTTCAATTTCACACCCGGACTGCGCACGCAAATCGAAGTAGTTAAAATTAAATCTTTTTTATGGCTAATAAGCCTAGAACAAAGTCTTGATTCATAAAATGACCCCTTGGGTCATCACAATCTCCACCTCTAAAACAAACGTTCGTCCTCGAACGGACATAGAAGATTACCTGAATTGGCAAACAAGTGTGGATATTTACTCTGCATGTCCGACTCGGACTCCCAAGTAGATGCCTCAACGGGCTGACCTTTCCATTGCACTCGAGCTGAAGGGTAACTCTTTGATCTCAACTGTCGGTCTAGAATGTCTATTGGCTCCTCCTCATAAGTCAAATCTTTGTCCAATTGGACAGGGCTGAAATCTAACACGTGGGACGTGTCACCATGATATTCCGGAGCATAGATACATGAAATACCGGATGAACGGAGGATAACCCTGGAGGCAACACAATTCTATAAGCTACCTCCCCCACTCTATAAAAAATCTCAAATGGCCCGATATACTTAGGGCTCAACTTGCCCTTCTTCCCAAACCTCATAACACCCTTTATGGGCGATACCCGAAGCAATACTCTCTCTCTAACCATGAATGACACATCACGAACCTTACGATCGGCATAACTCTTTTGCCTGGACTGAGCTGCACGATGTCGATCCTGTATAATCTTGACCTTATCTAAGGCCTCTTGAACTAAGTCTGTACCCAATAACCGAGCCTCTCCCGGCTCAAACCATCCAACTGGCGATCTACACCGCCTACCATATAATGCCTCATAAGGAGCCATCTGAATGCTCGGCTGATAACTATTATTGTAGGCAAACTCTGCTAACGGAAAGAATTGATCCCAAGAACCTCCAAAGTTAATAACACAAGCGCGAAACATATCTTCTAGAATCTGAATAGTATGCTCGGACTGCTCGTCCGTCTGAGGATGAAATGTGGTGCTCAGCTCAACTCGGGTACCCAACTCACGCTGAACTGCCCTACAAAAATGCGAGGTAAACTGCGTACCTCGATCAGAAATGATAGACACAGGCACACCGTGAAGGCGAACAATCTCTTGAATATATATCTCTGCCAACCGCTCCGAAGTGTAAGTACTTGCCACTGGAATGAAATGTGCTAATTTAGTTAGCCTATCCACAATAACCCAAACGACGTCGAACTTCCTCTGAGTCTGTGGGAGTCCAACAACGAAGTCCATAGTGATACGCTCCCACTTTCACTTAGGAATCTCTATCTGCTGAAGTAAACCACCGAGTCTCTGATGCTCATATTTCACCTGTTGGAAATTCAAACAACGAGCCACATAAGCAACAATATATTTTTTTATCCTTCTCCACCAATAGTTCTGTCGCAAGTCCTAGTACATCTTGGCAGCACCTGGGTGAATAGAATACTTAGATCTGTGAGCCTCTTCAAGGATCAACTCACGAAGGGCGTCAACGTTAAGCACACATATACGACCCTGCATCCTCAAAACACCGTCATCTCCAACTGTAACTTTCTTGGCACCACCGTTCCGAACTGTGTCCCTAAGGACCATCAAATGCGGGTCATCATCCTGCCAATCTCTGATACGCTCGAATAAGGAAGACCGAGCAACTATACAAGCTAGAACATGGCTGGGCGAAATATCCAACCTCACGAACTGATTAGCCAACGTCTGAATGTCTGAAGCTAACAGTCTCTCACTAACTGGAATACATGCAAGGCTACCCATACTTACTGCTTTTCTACTCAATGCATCGGCCACCACATTGGCTTTTCCCGGATGATACAATATAGTGACGTCATAATCTTGCAATAACTATAACCATATCCTCTGTCTCAAATTAAGATCCTTTTGCTTGAACAAGTACTGGAGGCTACGATGATCCGTGTAAACCTCACATGGCACGCCATAAAGATAGTGCCTCCAAATATTCAACGCGTGAACAATGGCTGCCAACTCTAAGTCATGGACCGGATAATTCTTCTCATGAATCTTTAACTGCCGTGACGCATATGCTATCACCCTGCCATCCTGCATCAATACTGCTCCAAGCCCAACACGAGAAGCCTCACAATATACCGTGAAAGGTACTGAACCTGATGGTAACACCAATACCGGTGCTGAAGTCAAGGATGTCTTGAGATTCTGAAAGCTTGCCTCACACTCATCCGACCATTTAAATGGGGAACCCTTTGAGTCAATCTCGTCATCGGGGCTGCTATAGATGAGAATTCCTCCACAAAATGATGGTAGTATCCCGCCAAACCCAAGAAGCTCCTGATTTTCATGGTTGAAGTGGGTCTAGGCCAGTTTTTGACTACCTCTATTTTCTTAGAATCTACCTGAATACCCTCTGCTGATACGACGTGACCCAAGAAAGCTACTGAGTCTAATCAGAACTCACTTTGACAATTTTGCATACAACTGATTATCCCTCAAAGTTTGGAGTGCTATACGAAGGTGTTGTTCATGCTCCTCCCGACTGCGGGAGTATATAAGATTATCATCAATGAACACGATTACTAAGGAATCTAGATAGGGCTTGAAAACTCGATTCATCAAATCCATAAAGGCTGCTGGGGAATTAGTCAAGCCAAAAGACATCACCAAAAATTCATAGTGCCCATACCTTGTCCGAAAGGCTGTTTTAGGAACATCAGATGCCCTAATCTTCAATCGATGGTAGCCCGATCTCAGATCAATTTTCGGAAACACCCTGGCACCCTGAAACTGATCAAATAAATCATAAATTCTCGGTAATGGATACTTATTTTTGATAGTAACTTTATTCAACTGCTGGTAATCTATACACATTCTCATCGATCCATCCTTCTTCTTTACAAACAAAATCGGCGCACCCTAGGGCGAGACACTAGGACTGACGAAACCTTTATCAAGCAGGTCTTGCAATTGTTCTTTCAATTCTTTCAATTCTGGTTGGGCCATCCGATATGGAGGAATAGAAATGGTCTGAGTGCTCGGGTCAACATCAATACAAAAATCGATATCCCTGTCGGGTGGCATTCCCGGCAGGTCTGCAGGAAATACTTCGGGAGATTCCTGAACAATGGGCACTGACTCTATTGAAGAAATCTCGGCATCAGAATCACGAATATGAGCCAAATAAGCCAAACATCCCTTCTCAACCATGCGCCGAGCCTTAGCATAAGAAATCACTCTGCTGGGAGAATGACCAGGAGTCCCTTTCCATTATAACCAAGGCAATCCCGGCAAAGCTAAAGTAACTGTCTTGGCGTGACAGTCCAAGATGGAATAATAAGGTGACAACCAATCCATTCCCAATATGACATCAAAATCGACCATGTCAAGAAGCAACAGGTCTACACTAGTTTCAAGACCCTCAATATGACTACGCACGAACGATATACACGATCTACAACAATAGCCTCCCCCACCGGCGTAGACACATAAACAGAGACACTCAAAGAATCGCGGGGCACAACCAAATACGAGGCAAAATAGGACGACACATAAGAATAAGTATACCCCGGATCAAACAAAACTGAGGCATTTCTATTGTAAACTGAAATGATACCTGTAATGACAGCATCGGAGGACTCCGCCTCGGATCTAGCCGGAAATGCATATAATCGGGGCTGGGTTCCACCACCCTGAACCATGTCTCTAGGAGGACCTCTGATGGGAGGACCTCCACCTCTAGTGGGCTGGCCTCCACCCCTAGTGGCCTGACCTCCACCTCTAACAATCTGTCCTCTACCTCTGGCTACCTGACCCCCACCCTAGCTGGCTGGGCAGGCGATGCTGGAACTATAGAACAGGAATTCTGATACTGAGAATTATCTGACGCGTGAGGAAAATATCTATCAATGTTCCTCGGGTCACCACAAGCGTAACAAGACCTCGGTTGTTGAGATTGCTGGCCGGCAAACTGACCCTATCGACCAATATAACCACCCTGAACACTCTGGAGAGGGGGTACACTGGTAGGAGCCGATGGTGCACTGTAGACTGGCTGAGTAGAAGGAGGCATATAAGAACCACGACCAGCTGAGGTACCATGTGAAGCCTAAAGTGCTGAATGTAATGGCCTGGAAGAATGGCCTCTGCTGAAAATAACCCTGCCTCCAGATGAGGCACCACTGAAACCACCGGAATGGTGAGGCCTCTTGTCTGATCCCTGACCTCCCATCTTAAGAACCGACTCAACCCTCCAGGCCATATTAGGCGATCCTGAAAAGAAATCTTAGTACCTGTCTCTTTGGCCATTTGCAACCTAATGGGATGAGCAAGGCCCTCAATAAATCGTTTGACCCTCTCTCTCTCTCTGTAGGCAACAAAAGAATAGCATGTCTAGCCAAATCCACAAAACGATTCTCATACTGGGTCACAGTCATGTTGCCCTGCTGAAGTCGCTCAAACTGACGGCGCTTCTCCTCTCGAGTAGTAACAGGAAAAAACTTCTCCAAAAAGAGATGAGAAAACTGATACTAAGTCAAAGCAGGTGACCCCACTGGTCTAGTCAGTAAGTAATCCCTCCACCATTTCTTGGTGGAAGTCATCTCAAAGGCAACAAAATCGACCCCATTGGTCTCCAAGATACCCATATTCTGAAGTACCTCATGACAGCTATCAAGATATTCCTGAGGATCCTCTGAAGTCTCACCACTGAAATGAACATGGAATAACTTAATGAACCTGTCCAATATCCACAAAGCATCGGTGGACATAACTTTCCCATCAACGGGCGGCGCTGGAGCAACTCGCTGAATTACCCAACTGGATTGGTTGTTGGGGTCTGAATCTAAGGAGTAGTCTGAAAAGAAGTGTGGACCCCTCCTCCAGCCTGGGATGCGGCTGCTACAACAGGGAATGTGCCAGTCTAGGCTACACTCTCCATGATGCCCACTAAACAGACCAAAGCGTCCTGAAGTACCGTGGTGGAAATAAACCCCTCTGGGACCTGAGCTGGCCCCACTGGAACGGTCTAAGCTGGAGCCCCCCATCAATCTCAATCTGGGGCTCCGCAGCTAGGGCTGGAGTCTGAGCAATGGGCTGAGTCCTGCCCCTGCCTCAGCCTCTGCCCCTAGTAGGAGTTGCTGCTGCTGGAGGAGCGGAGTGTTGGTCAGCGGAAGAGGAAACACGTGTTCTCTCCATCTGCGAGAGAGTAGAAGAGTTCAATCAATATTTGAGATACCAAGAATCGCATGACAGAGTAGAAATAAAAATGAGTTTGTTCCTAACTTCATAGCATCTGAGAGATAAGTACAGACATCTCTATACCGACCCCTCAGACTCTATCAAGCTTGTTCGTGAATTGTGAGACCTATGCAACCTAGTGCTCTGATACCAACTTGTCACGACCCAAATTCCCAACCTTAGGGATCGTGATGGCGCCTAACACCATAATTACTAGGCAAGCCAATGTTAGAATTCGATTAGCTATTTTTCCTTTGGTTACTTATTTAAACACAATAAAAAAAATTTAAAGTAAATTAAGTCTAATGATTTCTAGCGAATAACCTCATAAATAAAATGTTAAACAATAAATAAACCGAGCCACGAACTAAATATATATAACTCTAAGACTACCCAGGGTCTGGTGTCACAATTCACGATCTTCTAAGAATATTACAAATAATGGGCTGAAAGAAAATAATATATCTGTTTTGAGTAGAATAAAACAGTCTCTATAAACTAAGAGAGGACTCCAGGAATCTGCGGACGCCAGCAGATCTACCTCGTGTCTCCGAATGATGATATCGGCTACTATATCTCCTTACGCTGGCCGGTACCTGGATCTGCACAAAAGAGTGCAGAGTGGAGTATCAGTACAACCGACCCCATGTACCTAGTAAGTGCCGAGCCTAACCTCGGCGAAGTAGTGACGAGGCTAGGACAAGACACCACATAAAACCTGGACATCGAATCATGCTAACAGGAAATAAAAGCGATTAAAGAATGTAAACATCAATTAATGGGAAGGGAGCATACGATAGAGAATTTTCAACATAAGGAAAGAGGAAAACAATAAGGCAAACACAGATAATGATAATTTTAGCAATTAAAGATAGAAAGTAAACTTGCATGGCATCACCCTTCGTGCTTTTACTCTCAGCCTCACCAAATAATAAATAGAATACACGGCATCACCTTTTGTGCTTTTACTCTCATCCTCACCAGATTATAATTAAGAATTGCATGGCATCACCCTTTGTGCTTTACTCTCTTCCTCGCCTTATAAATAAATCATGCACGGCATCACCCTTCGTGCTTTTCACTCTTCCTCACAATATAATTAAGTCATGCACGACATCACCCTTCGTGCTTTACACTCTTCCTCACAATCTCATCAAATCATCAACAACACAAAAGGGTATTTCACGAAAAATAGTATTTCATCATAATTTCTATCACCATTTAATATTTCAAGCTCAACTCAATGTTCTCAAAGGAATTTCACAAGAAATTAATATTTCATTATGGTTACTATCATCATTTATCATTTCAATCTCAACTTAATGTTCTCAACATTTCACTAACAGCAATAATCACAGATGATGGGCTTTAAGACAACCAGAATAACAAGAAATAGCATTTACTCGCATGGTATGACCTGACCACAACGTATAGGTATCGTCACTTCACCTATACATTGGATTTAACGAACAAACGTGGTAACAAGTAGTCATACAATACCTATTCCCTCAAGCTAAGGTTAGACACAACACTTACCTCAATTCCGCAGGCCACTCACTGCTCAATTACCGCTTTTCCTTTGAATTCACCTCCAATACACTCGAATCTAACCATTATTAACTTAATATCATTAATTAATGCTAAAGGAACTAACTTTACTGAAAATTATAATTTTTCCTAAGTTTTCTAAAAAAAAGTTAAGACCCGACCCCGGGCTCGCTTGGTCCAATCTCGAGATTCGGACCAAATTACGTTTACCCATTCACCCCGGAGTCCGAATATGCAATTAGTTTCGAAATCCGACCTTAATTCGAGGTAAAAATTCGATTTTTACAAAATTTTCTAGTTCTACCAAACCCTCAATTTTTACCATGAAAATTCTTGATTTTTGATTTAAAAGTGATGAAAAATATTGGGTAATTGAAAGAGTAGATTTTATAATTGATGACCAACACTTTCGGGATGAACTTTGATGAAGAAAATCGTCTTTAGGGCTTGGTAGTTCAAAAAATAGGAATAAAAAGAGTTATGTCCGTGTTTAACAGTGTTTAAATATGACTGGGCAGGCCTTCATTGCGTTCGCGTGGGCCTGCCCGCGCTCGCATAGAGTTAGGTCTGTTGGCCTTCGCGTTCGCGGTCACTAGGCCGCGTTCACATTGAGGAAAGTCAGGTTCCCCTCCCCCAGGCCCGTTACACTACGAGTTCGCGTGGACCAGATCGCGTTCGCGTAGGGCCTCCCCCCAGCCCATCACATTCGCGTCAGGGGTCCCGCGTTCGCATAGAACAAAAAAGCCCAGCTCAATTTTTTTTACTCTATGAGATCGCGATAGATGCTATGCGAACACGAAGCACTAAATAACTGGGCACCAGAAAATAGAAAACCAGCAACCCTTCCTAAGTGTAAAACATTCTGCGGCCTATTCGAAACTCACCCGAGTCCTCGGGGATCTAAATCAAACATGCACGCAACTCTAAAAATATCATACGAACTTGCTCGTGCGATCAAATCATGAATATAACATGTAAAACTATGAATTAAACCTCAAAACTCATCATTTTTCTCAAGAACACTTAAAGTTCACTATTTCTCAACCTAGTTCAAATCACGTCAAATAAACTCCTTTTCTCACCAAATTTCACAGATAGCGTTTAAATACTATTACGAATTTGTACCGGGCTCCGAAATCGAAATACGGGCCTGATACCCATGGTTTCAGACATAAACTTTTTTCTTTATTTCATTAATAATTCAGCAAAATAATTTTTTTAAAAAAATAATTTCTAAGGCTTGGGACCTCGTAATTCAATTCCGGGCATACACCCAAGTCCCATATTTTCATGCAGACCTCTCGGGATCGTCGTAATACAGATCCGGGTCCGTTTACTCAAAATATTGACTCAAGTCAACTAAAACCAAACTTTAAATTCTAAAAATTAGTGTTTCTTTTATTTTCACATTAAAGCTTTCCGGTTTCACGCCCGGACTGCGCACGCAAATTGAGGTAGTTAAAATTAAATCTTTTTTATAGCTAATAAGCCTAGAACGAAGTCTTAATTCATAAAATGACTCATTGGGTCATCACATCCAGTGGATATCCTCTGTATCTGTACTATTAAAGTTTTGTGGCACATGTTCCCTTATAAATAGAAAGACACTAGTTATGGGGACATGCAACACTCATTTGTAAAAGAACAACACTTTGGCATTCTTTGAGATTCTTGCTTTATTACATACATACAAAAAGACATATTTTCTTGAGATCCCTGTATAACTTTTCTCCCACGATCCAAGGAGAATCCAAATATTTATCCTTGTCAGAAGGAATATTACACGGCTTCATCTTCTTTTTTTCAGTAATCTCTATTACATATATTTACATAAATACCATTATACATTATTTATTGTTATTAAATGCCATTCACTTTATATTTGTGCCATTAAGTGTTGTTCATTATTATATATCTACCACACTACCACAGATTTTATTACATTTTGTCACTATACTAGTTAAATAATTTAATGGATATTATTGTTGGTTAAGATTAATCCTATGTTGTTAAAAAAATCTAATTATTTAAACGTAGATCTAAATTTTAGGTCAAACAGAAACTTATATATTTTCACTTTTCTTTTCTCTTATTCCCCTCTGTGGGTTGTTAAAGACTTCAGTACTTCATATGTTGAAATGAGATCATCCTAAATAGAGCACTTGTTGTAATACTTAAAAGGTCCACATCTTGAGTTGGTTTCTATCATTTATTTCCCCAGAGAGTGAACCCCTTTTCATGGGCAATCCACTCAAGCAGAGGCAGATACAATGTGAGGCTTAACTTAACCCAATACTTTTAACGTGAAACATAAATTTTTGTGTAAAAATTAATTAATATTGTAATATATAACAATATGACCTCATAACTTTAAAAATATAATAGATTCAATACTAAAATTTAAATATTTAACCCATGCAACTTAAATTTTAGATCCACCTCTGCACTTAAGAGTGAACTCCTTTCCATGGACATACAAAACAAAGAGTGACAAGAGGAGAACGGTTTGAAGGTAAATGCTAATGTACTAATCATACATTATTTAGTTAACTATTTCTTTGTTTAGATGAAGATTCAAATCTAAAATATTTGATTGACGATAATATTAAACAATCAGCCGTCTTAGCTCAGCCGGTAGAGCGCGTGGCTTTTAACCACGTGGTCGTGGGTTGGATTCCCACAGACGGCGACAGCTTCTGTTGTCATGGATTTGTTTTTGCATTTAATTAATAGTTCTGTGTGAGAGGCCACAAAGGTTTTTGCCACTTTCTTTTTTTATTTTTTGCATTTAATTAATAGTTCTGTGTGAGAGGCCACAAAGGTTTTTGCCACTTTCTTTTTTTAAGTTCTTTCCTTGTATAAATATAAAAATTAGTGACTCTTGTGAAATTTCACCAACTCTTGAAAATTTCATCGAGCAATTTGTCCTCATTTGAGGAATTTCAAATTTGTGCCAAAATAATTTGGGTATTACACACTCGGAAGATTGAAAACTTACATTTTCACAAGTCAGGTAGCAAGTTATAACTTTAGTACAATCTTTATCTGAAATATTAAAGCTATGGGCCAAATGTCCCAAAACAAATCCCGTTAGATATTCTTACACGACCAGTAAAAGAAAAGCGCATTCCCCTCCCCAAAAGAAAAATTCAAAATATATTCCAAAGTATTAAAGGCAAGTTGATAAAAATGGGAAAATATTCTTAAATACTAGTCAAAGTAGATCACAACAGGTTTAGGGAATAAATTCAGCTAAAATATAGAGTAATTACGTGTAATCATTACTAGATTTTAAACCACAAATTAATCTCTGAGCAACAAATTTTAACCTTAGAATATGCAGCTAGTTGACTAACAATAGTAGGAAAATAAAAGATAGGAGAATTTTTATTGCCGTGAAAAGTAGCAAAGGGAGTGTCTGGTCCTTCATCTTAGATTTGTTCTCTTTTCGAGAAGAAATATTGAAAGATAAGGGGGATAAATTCCCATTGACCTATCCATAATTTTTAGATCTTTCGAGTATTGGAGAATATCAAGATTTGTTCTTCATTTGCCAAGTTTGACTGATATCTGTGTAGAACCTAAACTTAGATTTTCTTTTTGACGACGGAAGGCGAAAAGGGCATAAACATAGATGCTTTGCACAATGAGTTTGTATACGGTTGACCGATTTTACCGATTGGCCGAGACCAGACAGATGTATCGTAGGTCGGTCCCGTAGTAGATCAGACCGATGCACGCGGACAAGGTACCGAGTTCGGGATTCGAGGTACCTGTCGAGATCGAGACCAAACAAGGTTGACATCGAGCAAGACCGAAGATAGCGTAATAACAGAATGCGAGATATCCATGACTGGTCGACGATGCGGAAATCTCGAAACAGATCAAATCATGAACAATTATTTAGCTAATCATGAGATTCCCTTCTGTAATTAGAATTTTGTACCATAAGTAGAATTCTTCTACTATATAAAGAGGAGTTCTACTCATTTGTAACACACATTATTCTGGCATATCACATTAATATTACACTCTCTTTAGTTTATTACTCTCTTGTTGATCAGTTCGTTTTATATACTTCATTATTACAGTATCAGCCAGTTCGAGGGCACACTAGCTCGAGGGTGCTGAATTGCATTTCAAAACTGGTTTGCTTTACTTTATTGTCAATTTATGTTATTAATCATCATATTTATCAATTGGTATTATGTGAAATCATGTGTCCTTAAACCACATTATAAGTTTAATTGTTATCCAATTTTAAGGGTAAACAGTTTGGCGCCCACCGTGGGGCTAAGGATAATAGTGATTGCTTAATACTGATTCCGATAATACACACTGCTTTACGCTTGTTCTCGTAAGTGTTTTTGATTTCAGGATCAACATGTCAAACTCACAAGCAGTATCCACACACGCTAACAACAACTTCGATTTCCATGGGGAAAACGACAATGTAGCCGCCCCAGGGGTCGAATACCTCAGGTCGGTGTCGAGGGAGTATCGGCTGTAGACCCCGTCGACGTCAACTCCCACGTCGCCTTAAATGCCAATTTGAGTGTCGAATTCGAAAACAACGCCCGCAGAGAAGCTCGACCAACCGGTCAAGATGCATAGGGAGGCGAAGACGGCGGAGTTAGTCTTCGATTGATATTTGAAATGCTGCAAGCTCAACAAGTTGCCGTAGTGCAACTTCAAAACCAGAACCGGGCTCCGTGTAGAACTGAACCCGAGCCCTCACTTGAAGCTGTTCACAGGGCCGAATCAGTACCGGAGAGATCGAAAGCCAATGAATCGGGGACTGACCCCACCATCATGAAAATGCTCGAGGAGCTTGTCACGCCCCCTTTTTCTCGCGAAATCGAGTTTCGACGTTTTGGGACAACTCCTTTTCGAGATGGATTTGGAAGAGTCGCCACCTAACGGATTAAGGTGCGTTAGGGCACCTAGAGAAATTAACTCATTT